>ML791024.1:65600-139329 GCA_009831015.1 Picea engelmannii | reverse complement strand
TCCTCTTGAGTCTTGGCTTCCCACCAAATGAGTGTTGCACTATCCAATCTTAAATAAGCAAGTTGAATCTTAGTTTCATCATCTTGAATTTTTTGTATCCTACAATACACCTCAATCTGACGAATCCAATTATCTAATTTCTCGGCATTTACCTCTCCATTGTAGATTGGCAATTCGAATTTAATATCAAGCTTTAAAAAAGGAATTTGTGAAGGAGTTTTACCATGTCCTTTTGGAGAATTTGGAAGAGGTCTTGAACTGGTAGAAGAAGAAGAAGAAGATGGAGGTGAGGGCGGTGGAGAAGCACCATTCCCTCCATTTCCATTTGGAGTTTTATCACCACTGTCTCCCTTGTGCTTTGAAGGGTTGGATCCTTCACCTTGCAACCTTGTATTCCTTTCTTCCATCAAGAATTTCATCATTTCTCTCATTTCCATGAAAGCATTTCTGAGATCTTCATCTTCTGTAGGAATATGTTCATGACTCTCTTCATGAGCCATACTTGGTGAATGCCTCCTTGAAGCTTACAGTGATGATATAATCTTTCTTCTTGAAGGATGAGAACTTGGCTCTACAAGTTGACCTTCTCCTCTTGTGAGTTTCAACCTTGTGAGCATCAGAAAACAAAACACTTGCAAATAATCAAGTCCTCAAAAACCTATGCTCTGATACCAACTTGATCTAAAAATGATGAAGACTTGTATTCTTGAAAATTTTTGCAAGTTTTAATTCAAGTGTTCTCATGCAAATGGATCAATTTTGCAAACACAACTTTTATAGAAATTACACATTTAAGATGCATATAAACAGCAACAAATAACAGTGAACAGAAAACACATAACACAGCAAATGATAAAGGAGTTCACCCCTCTCTTGGGCTACATCTCCTGGTCCAGATTCCAATGGATATTTTGTATTATTTTCTCAAAGTGATAAAATATGTGCTTTACAATGATCAAAATTCCAAATAGATGGCTCCAATGGCTTTAGAATGTCCAAAAAACCCTAGCTGGGCTTTTTCGGCACCTCGTTTGGCCAAAAATTGAAGAAGATAGGCTTCCTGAAAATTCCCCTTCAAACTTGTTGTCTTTGGATAGCCAAAATGCACCTCTTTCTCCTCAACCTAGCACTAGGCGCAACCGCACAACAGTGCGAACTGTAGGACGGTTGCGCGCCTAGCCCCTAACCGCCTAGGACCGTGGGTATGTGAAGCACCATATGACCGTGCACATATACACAAAGAGCTAAAGGTTTAAATGGTCAGAAAGGCATGCGTCGTGGTTAGATTGTATACACATAAGACCGGGGGCCGGGACTAAGCCCCGGCCCGGACTGCGCCCCCATTGCAAATCAATTCAAATTCAAATAAATTTATAAAGGTATAGTGTTAAGAACTATATGGGTGGCGCACCGGTTGTGTGGCCCTTCCCAAAGATTTTCCCCTGCCCAGAGGTCGTGGGGTCGAATCCGGCGAACAACATAAATTTTAAACCAACTCCAGGGTGACACGTGGCGGCCATTGAGTGGGCCACATGTCAGCATTCCATTCGCCACCATTGCCACGTGTCATACGCCAACTCGTCCACACGACTGCAAACCAACATCTGCCACATGTTGTACGGCCCTGCCACTTGTCATACAGCTTTGCCACATGTCATATGGTCCTGCCACATCAACATCCATACGGATTGTATGGACTGTACAGTCAACACTTTTTTTTTTGCTTGTTTGTCATTTTAAACAAAACGCGATATCTCTCTCATCCAACGTCCGTTTGAACCCAAACGAGTTGTGTTGGGTTCATGATGACGAGACCTATGCTCCCGTTTGATTTGAAGTGATTCCGAGCACTTTGAATTTTGAGCAAAATTTGATCCCCTGGAACAATAGTGGTGCAGGGCACGTACACCTTCAAAACAATGGTTTTTAGAAGAGTTGTTCAGTGATGGCTTGAAAAAAATGGCAAGCTAGATGGCCTAATGCCAGGTATGCATTTCTGGTGCAATTTAGGGTTATAACAGATATTGAGTTATTATTTTCCATGTTGAGATACCTCTAGTGTTGAAATGTTTGTTGAGGTGTATTGAGCATTTAAAGATTTTAATAAACTTGTTAATGGCCAAAGGAAGCAGGATAATGTTGGACTGAGAGCATATTCTTAGCATGAATTCGTGTGTGTCCATTCACTTCCCAAGAAGAATGAAATTTTCACAATGTATTCGATTAGAGAAACATGAGAACCTTAAGTTGTTCTCTTAGAAAATGAAAACATCATTGCATAATTTCCATAATTGATTATTTCCTCGTAATACAGATAAAACAATGACATAAGATATATTTTACTTTCTTTTATCCTCTTAGAAGAAGTATTTGATCGGGATTTTGAGGAATCTTGTCTCTATAAAAATGCATCAATAGGATTCTGACATGGGCACATCAAGCCTTTGTTGGAAAATATTATGGACTTAAATCCAACCATATTTTTTGGTGTCCCTCATGTGTTTGATAACCTTGATCATATGAACACATGTATATCTACCGAAGGAACAATAAAGAAAATGATATTGATTTTTCATACAGCTACAGGTTAAAGAACGTACAAAAGGTTCTCAAATTGGACAAAGAAGCATTATGAGTATGATGAATATTCTAAAGGAAAAAACACGAGTGAGAAAGAGGAAGGAAAAGATGGATCAAAAAACAAAACTGACAAGGAGAACAATGAAAGAAACTAGGATTACGTAGAGTCAATAGATACTCCAGGTCTGTCAATTTCTACAAGCCTATCATGGTGGGGTAAAGTTAAACATTTGTTTCAATTCATTCTAAGAATAGTGAAGCTACCAAGTGTTTAAGTGACATGTCATATGTTTCTCTTGTTCAGAAGGATTTTAATGAAAACAAGTTGAAGCAAGATTATGCCAACGAGGGAGAGTTCTATTAATTTTTCGATTAATGTTGTATAATATTTCCACACAAACATTATTCTCAGTTTGAAGGCCACAACACTACCAGTATAGAACATTGGGATGGGTTCAAAGACTTTTACAATATTAGGGAATTCTCAAATGGTGATAGGTGTGGGAATTATATTTTTTTCAAGATCAGGATTAAATGCAAGTTGAAGAATAAATTTGATGATGTTGATGAACCAAGATGACATAGGTAAATTGCAAGCCTATTTACTCTAGCCTTTTATCCAGAAGAAGGATTGCAAGAATTGATAAAAATACCCGAGTTCATTAAAATGATAGAATCAAAGTAATGGTGAAAATTAGGATGGTATGTTCATATTCATGTGGAAACATGATCTGTAAACAGAAGGGTTATAAACTATCTATATCACCAACATGGAAATATCTATAAAATGAATATAACCTTAGCTCTTTGGATGATGGGAAATACTTGACCAATCAAGCCACAAATCAAATCGGCCCAAAGAGAAATGAAGTCAGTTCCCCGAAAGTCGAGTTAAAAAAAAAATTGAGTTGGAAAGATGTGGTAAATTGGGTCAGATGAAATGCAAGTCAACCAAGTTGATTCGGATGCAAGTCTGGTCAACCAAGTTGATTCAAATGAAATCTGGGTCGTCCAAGAAGCCAAACCGACCAAAATAGACTCTAGTCAAAAGGTGGGCATATTGGGTCGACTAGGAAGTATTGATGGTCAAATGAGAAAAGGGATTCGACCAAGAAAGATCCTGGTCAGAGATGGGTTGACTTGAGGTTAAAACAAATAATTAAAATGTGAATTTGATGGTTGATAGTTAAGGGAAACCATCTAAAAATTAGAATTGGTGACCAACTTCTATAGCAAGAATTGTATCACCCTATGCAAACTTACTCAAAAGGCCTTTTCAATTTCCCTACGCAGAATTGAATCCCCCTTTTGTAGTTCCCAGAGCTAAAAATTGTATTTTTCCACATATACACGCCCTAACAGTGATACAACATGCATATACATAGGTTGCACCATTACAACCCACGCACATCAGGTTTTGCACTCAAAATTAAAAAATGGTGTTGAGTTTCCATGTCACGTCATGAGATCCATGATCCTTGACCTTCTATATACTGGAAAAGTTTTGAATCAGCCCTTCAGTTTCATTTGAAGGCTATAAATGGTCCATATCCAAGTTGTGGAGAAGAGGAGAAGAATTCAAATTCGAGAGAAAATTTACTTTGGAGAAATTATTCACTTTATATTATGTCTGCATCCCTTTGTCCTTTTAAGTCTGAACACATTATTCATCCCCCAAGACATTCCCTATTTGATGGAGAACCTTATTGTCTCTCTTATATGAGTTTTCCTTTGGTGGCATATTGAAGTGGTGGAGGCCCAGCTAGAAGGGACTTATTTTCTCAGTTACGAATGTGCCAACAAGAAAGTTTGTATATGGGGGTCTTGCTAGTACCTTTACCTCTATGAGAGGCAATTCTTTCGATATTTTGGTCTTTGTTACCCTGCCCATACGGTGGACCTGACTTATGACTTTTCACCTACACATTGGTTATATCGTGGTGGCTTAGTTGCTTGACATAGGTAGCCACATAGGTTACTTGCAGGGGTTATTTTGTAGGTACCCTGGTTCAGATAAGGGTCGGAAAACACACAACCCTTATGGAGGATTACCTCTCCGAGGGGATCTGACCGATTATTTGTTAAGCCCACGAGGGACCTTATAACTGATTCTGACACCTCTGATATTTGGCAGGGAGTCTCAGGCCCCTCTTGAGTGAGGCATACCTACTTTAGGGAGGGAGGCCCCTTTCAACCACTTTATCCTATTTGTGTGCATTTTGGCCTTTTTCTTATTTTGGTGTGCTCTTTGATTATTAATTGGCCTTAGGATTTGTTTTTATATCTCAAGTATTGATTCATCGTGGAGCCAGGCCAGCTTCCCTGCAGTTCTCGTTGTTTGTTGAGGTTACCACCACATATTGAGTCTTTGCCTTCTAAAAGGTGTAAAGTTATCAAACTCGGTACACACACCTCCACCTACCAGACTTATGGTCATACAAGTATGAGTATTAAGTCAAGTTAGAAATATAATGGGAGTCCTTCGACTCTCGTACCCACTATAGTTAATAATACTCCTTCGACACCTTCAACTGTCATGGTTGCAGTTTCGTAGGTCCCCATCATCACTCCTGTCCAACCTATAGTTAATACTCAACCTATAGTCACGAACCCTATTGGGTATATTTGTCATTCTCCAGGCTATAATACTCAGTCCATCACTATGGCCTCTACCCCTTTTTCTTATGGTATGCCAAATTTCACATCGCAATTTTCATCCTCCCTTCCAACATCTAATCCAAATAATGGTATTGGACTTGGGGGCATGGCTCCTCCACATATTCCATTCTTGTTTGGCAGTGCTCATATCCCTCAAATGACTCCTACGGTTGGAAGCCTACCTCCTTTTCACCTCGGGTCTAATCCTAGTCTTAAAGCTCCTAGATGGAGTGGTTAACCTGGAGGAAAAGGTGTTGCTTATGTTCCTTCCTTTACACCTACCTCCTCCACACCGATTCTGAAAAACAAATTTGGAATGACGAATACACCTCTATCCTTTGGATTCACACTTGGAGGAGGTCAGTTTCACACTTTGGGAAACCACCAACCTGGAGCTACTCTGGTTGGGGGAAATATTTGCAATCCTCATCATAACATTCCTACTAGAATGGTTCCCAACCAACCCCTTATGAATCAATTTGGAGGGGGGTTTTACAATACCGAACAGGGCCATGGTGCTTATCGGAACCCTGGATAGGCTGTGATTCCCCTGCAAAAATATTTCTTGGGAGCTTAGGGCCAGATGACGCAACCCCATCTCCCTTTTATGGCCACACTCAATTTTCTAGAATTTTCTATATTAATGAATGACCTCATGCGTCATGACCCGACATGGCCCCCCGTCCCCACCAATCTTCCTTCGGATATTCTAAAATTTGAGGGAAAGACTGGTGAGGATCCTAGTGATCACGTCACTAATTTCCATCTTTGGTGCTCTTCTAATTCCCTTAATGACGATTCTATTCATTTAATATTATTTCAATGCACCCTCACGAGGGTCGCAATGAAATGGTACATAGAGCTACCGGGTGGTTGGGAGGGGGGGGGGAATACAAAACTTTTAATCATATGGTTTTAGTCTTCCTCAACCACTTCCAATTGTTGATTCATTACGATGTTGACATAGAAATTATGTTGGTCTTCCGCGAGGACAAAGCCACTAATATCTTAGATCACATCCAAGAGTGGCATAGACAGAAGAGGTTGATCAAGGCATACATTCCTCCGAAGTTCCTTTTGGAATGGTTCCTTAAGTATTTACAACCTTATATTTCAAAGGACGCTTCTACATCCAAAGTTACATCTGAGGAAGAAGCGATTTTTAAATCCCAATAGTTAGATCTTATATACGCTCAGTTTGGGATTTTATATGAAATTATTCTAGATGAACCGAGGTCAAGCTACGACCCTAGAAAAAATATCGAGCCTCACGTCGATGGCATTGTAGGCTCTACAAATGTCAAATCTATAAACTTGGTGACAAGCCAATTGAAAGATTTATCTCTAAGCCAGTATGTAGGAGGACAAGCTTAGTCTATGTCCTCCACTCCCACTCATTCGGTGGATGTACATTATGTGTAATCGTCGACCAACCCGAATGGTAACTAGCAACTAGGAGGGAATAAAAGAAAAGGACGTGGTAAAAATCATAAGGGTGGGAAGGATAATAATAATAATAAACCCAAGGACAACGTTGATAGTGAGAAGTCAAATAATAATGTTGGTGAGGGAAAGAAAGAAAGGTGAAAGGTGAAGTTTCCTTACAATCTTTGTACAAATGATCATCTTACCCACTTGTTCCCCAAACTTGTGGAAGCTGCGAGGATTTTATCTCTACCACCCGTTGTGCTACCTAATCCTTTTATTCATAATCATCACATGGGATTGAGCTCCTTGAATGCTGGAAATGCATTGAGTGGAAGTCAAAACCCACCAATGCAAGATGGTGACCATCTATGCATCAATATGGTTAATTCTTAGGTTAATGTAGCCACTTGGTCTCGTGATTAAAGTTCTTTATAGACTGTTCCAGGTCTAGAGTCTCCCCCTCCTACGGAAACACCTTTATAGATAAAAAAACTAGATCCTTTGCCTCGTATTTCGAAAGAAGTACTCAAACGCTCTATGCACAACCCTAATTCTAGAGCTTTCCAGAATTACTCTATTTTTGAGGATGTGGGTAAAACCCCTTGCGTGATGTTGGTCCTGGAGGTACTCTAGACATGTTATTCACAGAGGAATTCCTTGTTATCTGTGTTAGGAGATCTAGGATCCCGTGGCTATAAGTTTATCAAGTTTGACATCACGGATGTGAAGCCTCGGTTTCCTTACCATGTGGATTTCCAAATCCACGTGGATTGCTCAAAGTATACCATCAAACATGCAACGTGCGTGATGCCCCTAACCTATTGGAAAACCATTGGATCTCCAACCCTCTCTCAATCTCCGAACATGTTGACCGAATTTGACGGTCATTCTTTTCATCCCCACAATATTCTTCCTACCATCCCAATCCAGTTAGGTGGGAAGACGGTGGATGTGGATGTTGAGGCCGTTGATGCACCCCTTGACTATAACTTATTACTAGGACATAACTGGACTTATGAAATGACTGCAGTAATATCGCATGTCTTCCATAATTTATGTTTTCCTCATGATGGGAAAATTGTGATGATCGATCCGTTGTCCTTTGCATACGCTAGCCCCAATGCATCAGTTGGACTGCCAATCCCTGTGATCGACAATTTTCAACCGACAAATGAGAATATTGGTGTCATAATGTATTCATCCCTTATGGGTACCTTTGATTTTGTGGCACCAATTCATCATATCTATGCCATGTCTAGTAGGTCTGCTTCGTCAATGAGGTTCGTTCCTTTCCGCACTTTGTATTTTAACGATCCTTAGACACTACCTTCCTTAACTGCATCTTGTGAATTTTAGTCACATACTGGAATGGATATGCCACTGTTGGAGGAAGAGATAGTGTCTCAGGATTTTCTTGGCTCTTTTTTCGACCTAGATCCCGTCACCTCACAGATGGACGAGGATGATCCTATTCTTAAGCCCATATGGGCCACTTGATCATCTTTCTCACATGACTGCCTCAATGATACTTTACCCTCAGATGAAGCAATCATAGAAGCCATGAATGGTTCTGATAGGCCATGGGATGACATGCACCATCACTCTTATTTCCTTCCAGAGCTTGATAGAATCAAACAAGATGATTTTAAATCTACCTTGAGCGAGATACTTCGTCACATTGTAGTTCCACTTGATACGCACGATATTTATGATGAAGGAAACATGGAGAGTATCTTTCGTATTCCTGGTAAGGTTGAAAATGTATATATCGGTGCAGATTATTTTCCAGAAGAAACTTTGATCTACACCGAACTCTTCAAAGAATTTCATGATGTATTCGCTTGGTCATATGAAGAGATGCCAAGAATCGACCCTCAAATTTTTGAACATGAGATTAAAACCTAAACGAATGATAAACCTGTTCGACAACGAATTAGAGTTGTCAATCCCAAGAAGGCCCCTACTATTAAGGCAGAGGTGGAGAAAATGCTTAATGTTGGCTTCATCTACCTAGTTCCCTTGACTGAATGGGTATCCAACCTTGTTCCCATGAATAAGAAGCAAGGAACCATCCATGTATGAATGGATTTTAGAGACCTAAATAAGGCCCGTCCTAAAGAAAACTTCCTGACACCCTTCATTGATCAAATTCTCAATGAGTGTGTGGGAAGCGAGGTTTTTTCTTTCATAGATGGATTTTCAAGATACAACCAAATTCAGATTAAACTCAGGGATCAACATAAGACAAAATTTATTTGTCCTTGGGGTACATTTGCATACCGGAAAATGCCTTTCAGCCTTAAAAACAATGGAGAAACCTTCCAACGAGCCATGACCATCGCATTTCATGATCTCAAGCATATATTATAAGCTTACCTTGATGATCTCACTACTCATTCTCACAAGAGAGTGGATCACTCTACCCACCTTCAACTAGTTTTTGAAAGATGTCTCTATTATCGCATCTGTTTGAACCCTCATAAGTGCATATTTTGCGTTAGTTCGGGTCATATTCTAGGGTTCTTAGTCTTTGAGACTAGGATCATGGTGAATCCTTTAAAGGTTGAGGCAATATTTCGATTGCCTCCCCCGTGCACCATTCATCAACTTCAAGGTTTACAGGGGAAAGCTAACTTTTTACGTCGGTTTATAGTAAATTATGCCAATATTACTAAGGGTTTCATGTGTCTCTTGAAGAAGGACACTCCTTTTATATGGGATGAGTGATCCCAGGAATCCTTTGATGCTCTGAATAAATCCTTGGTATTGACGCCTCTTCTAGCCTCCAGACTACAATAGAGATTACTTGCTTTATATCACCGCGTCCGAAGGGACGATTTGTATGGTTTTAGTTCAGGAGGATGATGAGCTCTGTGAGCTTGTTGTTTACTATCTTAGTCAAAACTTAGTCTTCCCTGAACTCAAGTATTCTCATGTTGAGAAGATAGCTTTGGCTTCCGTTCACACAATTCAATGATTACGACACTATATATTGCTTTTCAAAACTACCGTGGTTGTTGATGTCAATCCATTTCAATACGTCCTTACTAGGAGTATCATAGGGAGGAAATATAATAAATAGATTTTCATCTTGTAAGAGTTTGATCTCAATTTTGCTTCAGCAAAATCCAAGAAATCGCTATTTTTTTTCCGAATTATTATCGGACTTCCCTCGGTTAGATGAGGATGTTATTCATGTTGGTTCATTTGCGGATGAAATTTTTTTCCTTGTCTCGTCATTATACCCCTAGTATGGAGGATATTGTGATCTACCTTCAAACCTTGAAGTTCCCTCAACATATTTCGAGAGATGAACGACCATGTATACAATATCAAGATAAGAACTTATACCTTATCATCGATGACACTTTGTATCGCTGAGGCATAGATAATATCTTGCATCATTTCTTGACTCACGAAGAGGATGAGTCTGTCCTTAATGACTCTCACAGTGGGGCTTGTGGTGGTCATCTATCTGGGCTTGCGACAACCCAAAAGATATTAAGAGACAATTATTGTTGGCCATCTATTCTTAAAGATTTTGTCGAAGCGTTCAAGAAGTGTCACCCCTGTCAGGTGTTCACTCAGAATATGCGCTCGCATCCAACCCCTCTTCACCCAGTCATTACCATTGGTCCCTTCACCAAGTGGGGGGTATATTTTGTGAATTTCAACCCAAGTTCGGCTGGGGAGCATCAACATATTATCGTAGTCGTAGAATACTTTACTAAGTGGTCTAAGGCCATTCCTACAATTTAATCCAATGGTAAGACTACTGCATTTTTTGTGTTCAATCAAATTATAGTCAGGTTCAAAATCCCGAGTGAGATTGTCACTGATCATGGCAGTCACTTTCAAAATGAAATGATGAAAGAATTAGCATCAAAACTAGAGTTTAAACATGGTCATTATTCCCCTTACTACCCCCAGGAAAATGGACAAGTGGAGGACATGAACAAGTCTCTCAAGATTATTTTGCAGAAAACTGCCAGTGAGAGCAAATCTGACTGGCATATCATGCTTTACCATGTGATTTGGGCATACCGAACCTCGGTTAAAAATTTCACCAGTTTTTCTCCTTTCTAGTTAGTACATGGTGTGGAGTCTATCCTACCTATTGAATGTGAAATCCCTTCTCTTATATTGGCAGTTAAGCTCCTACCTAACACTTCCAATCTTGAACAATGCCTCGTACACCTAGAGAGCCTAGATGATTAGCGTTGAGATGCCTCTACGACTATCGAAGCGAATAAATGACATTTCAAGGTCTAGTATGATAAATATGTCTATCCTTGGCAGTATTCTAAGGGAGACTTGGTCCTCTTGTATGACCAAGAAAAAGAACCACTGGGGGAAGGAAATTTTAACCCCATGTGGCACAGTCCTTATATCGTGTGACATGTATTAGAAAAAGGAGCCTATGAATTAGAAGATTATGAAGGGAATATGTTGGTTGAGCCCAGAAATGGACCCTAATTGAAAATATATTACGCTTGAATGCCAATATTAGGTGGAACTCTTTGTATACTAATGTTTTTTAGTGTATACATCTTCTCCCCTTTTCATCATCGGTTTTCTTATTGAGTTTTCCCTTGGTTGGAAGATGTCAATGAAGTCTTTGGTCTACTTAGGATTCATAGATGGGGCCAGTCATCATATACAGAACTTGGCTTCCACCGCTTGGTTTTTTTACTCACTCGAGGGTCAAATGGTGTCTTCAGGTGGTGTTTTCCTAGGTCCATCAATGAATAATGTGGCCGAATATAGTGGAGTTATAGAGCTTTTGCGTGATTCCATTTCACATGGTATTCGTTATTTATAATTTATCCTAGACTCCAAGTTAGTAGTATGTCAGTTGAACGACATTTACCGTGTGCGAGACCCTACTCTAATCCTACGATTCCTACGAGTACGACTTTTGAAACGATATTTTGATTTTATTACTTATCATCACATACCTAGAAGTTCTAATTATGTATCTGATGCATGGGCTAATTATGTTTTAGATTGGAATTTGTCACATAACTTAAGAAAATAAAACACATTGACCAATGTACACATTGTAATATAAGTAAATCCGAAGACCAATGTTTTTTATATATCATCTATCCAAAAATATGGTGTTATAGTACAAAATTGGGGCTCACACCCTCAAAATACATATACATACGGTCGATCAATACAATAACCATGACATCTACGCCTGTGGTGTCAGATGTGTGTCATGATAGAATAGTACGGAATTTGCGAGATGCCAAAAGAGTCACACCCAAGCATGGGTCTCACCTACCAGATGTTGCTGCATCGCCTCCGAAAGATCCTCTACCTGAACCATCAGAATTATTTGTGTCAAACAAGACAGGTTTCCCTGCATGTTTTGAAGAACTCTCTCTACGTCTCCTCCCACTGGATCATCCCCCCGGTGCCATATTCGATGTCATGGGATTCCATCTGGATTTCATGGACCCACATATATGTAACATACATGTTTTAATTAGTACTTGACATCGTCCCAAAATATTTTTGTTTTCTTCTACAAAAATAAAAAAAAATGAAATATTCAAAAAAAAATTCATACCTATGTCTCTATAGGCGGAACCTGGTGGTAATGGCATGTCTAAATCTCCTCTAAAGTCAATCCCTGCATATGGGTATTCATCTAGAGCTATTACCTTCCAATGCCACTAGAAGAAAAACTCATCGTTGTAGGGTGTTGGTACCCTACCACCTCTCAACCGCCTCATCACTTCGGTCCACCGTGCCATGGATGGATGGAAAAGTCCATGCAGAACAATATTGACTCTAGAGCCCAAGCCTGGAACTCGCTCGAAGAAAAACCTACATAAGATAGACACAAACTTGAAGTTCCTCTTTCTACCTTGTATGCAGTCTGTTAGCTGGCTCTTCATGTTGACCAACAATGAGGTGCACCAGTTGTAAACCGTGGGTCGCAAGAACTCCACCGAGTAGAACATAAGTGTCCTTGATGCTTGATGCAATGAGGCCAACCTTGTGATCCATGTCAACACTAGGACATGATATTGAGACTCACTTTGTTGATCACTCTGATCGGGAGTTGGCTCCCTACCTTCTCAGTCCTTGCAATGCAATGGGTGGCTATTTAGTCCTCTATATTCATGCCACTCCTAGCTCCCCGAGCTTTGAGGTTCACCACCTCACCTCGATGTGAAAATCCTATCAGAAAGTATATGTCCTTGAATTCAATCCTCAATGGTTTCCCATCATGGTTACAGACCTCTATATCTGGATCCCAGTAGTTCACCAACATCTGGAGCAGCCTCACTTTATCCCTCATGCCTGTGAGAGCCCAAACTTTATATAGCCCACATCTTATTAATTCCATTTGGGCCCCTAGATCTCCTTCCACTGCAACATCAATCTCTTCATGCTCTCTTTCTCTCCACTCCAACACCATCCTGCAAGTCTAAAATCAATTTTTGAGTTAGTACCATTCTAAAAATTCATCTCACGGACTTGTACGCGAGCTGTAGCTTACATAGTCGCATATAGGGCTGCATATACATGATATGTTTCGATAACAATCATGTATAGGGCTGTGTATATGTGACTCGGTGATCTACAACCCATGTATACCCTAATTTCCAATTTATGCCTTCAAATACTCAAGAATTGAAGCCTCAATGAAAATTTTAAACCAATAGGAATGAAGAAAAGAGAAAGAAGACTTACTTGGTCCAAACAGTTGTCAATCCTGTCACTTGTAGCTCCCGCAATCCGCAGTTGAAACTCAGGGGAAATTTGGTCCAAAATGTACTATTTGGGTAAAAAATACAAATGATATGGTAAATTGGTTATTTTTACTATTTATAGAAAAAATTTACCCACTTTACATAGTTTTTGTTAACATTTTGGCCTAGTGGAATAATAATGCAATGGATGGAGTTGGTTTTGGTATTTTTATCCAGGGATTCTTGCGGTTTCTAGCATCATGTCACTGGTTCATAACTTTGGCAGGTATTTTCATTGACCAACATATAGGATAGGTCATTACTCTATTTTTCCCACTTGCATTATCCTATAACTACAATTCATATGCCTTAGGTACGAACCTGTTTATTAGCGACACATAACCTTCTTTCTGCAACTAGAAGTGTCATTATTGAATGGTAGAGACTTACCAAACATGGGTTCCCTAATTAGAACCTTTGTTCCATTCGATGCCCATGCAGAGATTTTGTTTGTAGGACCAAGAGTCCATTATAGCTAATATATGAATTTGTGTTCGAACCTCATTTCTTACTCATAAGCATGTTGACCTATACCTACAAGACTATCAACGAGTTTGGTTTAAGCTCTTTTCTGACTCTCTCAAAAAGAGAAAAACATTTTCGATTGAACTTGTCTCTTTCACACTCATAAATTGTATTTGAAAGGATGTCTATTTCATGTCATTTTAACCCTTTTTCAAACCTAGTAGACTAAATTTACTAAAAAGGACATTATGTGGCATTAAGTTGTAATTGCATCTCATTCTCTTACTTGCAGTATTGAGCCTATATCCACTTCTCACTTTCGCATTATAATCCTACCACCTCAGCAGTTTGCATCATCAACCAAGAATATCCTTGTTTATATCCTTTGTAGCTTGACACCCTATACCCCAAGAGGAAACATTCCCCCGAGTGTCCATATCCTGCATGCACCTCCTTGCATTGAGAATAGGTATGTTCCAATATTGGAACTAGTTGCATACTCGTGACACTCGTTTCCTCCTTTGTATCATAGCATTCATTTGACTATGAAAAAAAAAAAATACGGGTGGGAAAAGAAGATTATCTTATGTTGGCAGTAGTTGTGTCGCCTTTGAACATAGAATTTTTTTTTGAGTCCACTTGTCATCAAAATTTTGGTTTTAGCATGACCTTAGGAAGTTGAGATCGTTACTCAAAGTTTACTCCCTCGTCTGGTTACTCTTCCAGTCCCTATGGAGAGTTTGATTGGTGCCTCCTACATCACAAAGTTTAATCATTAAGTTTATGCTACCATAGTCATCCATATGTTTGATGCTCTTTCTCAAAGGATGTCCATCAACATGTGTCAGTTATTTATCAAAAATATTGACTTTGCATGTCAGCCATACCCTCAGTGTGTCTCAGATTTACAAGAAGTTATAGTCCTACCGTGCACCCCGGTCCTACTTTCCTTGAGGGTAGGTAAAATTGAACCCAACAATCGACATCTCCTCATTGGTCGTTGACTAGGGGGTTTCCCTTGTGTTCGAAAAAAATAAATCTATTCGCACATTGGGATTTGTGTAGTGTCTTGGATTCCATTATCCTTATTGGTGGTTTCCTCACCTTTGTCGGCAATTTTCCCTATTGGTTTCTATTCAGGGGGTCTTTTTCGTGCACTGCTTGCATCTGGTGCATGTAAAAGATGCACAGGGTCGTTGGTTCATGAACATGTTCTTTGTCCGAGTTCCTCCAAATCATCAAGCTCCTACTTTGTACCTCATGATGAATGATGAGAGATGCCTTAATGCTCTACTTTAAGAAGGTCTCCTTCCATCGACTTAATCCCATCTATTTTGGAAATGAGGCCTAGAGTCCTATGAGTACCTAGAGGCTTGCAATCATCAGTGGCATTTTCTATCTCCATCGACAGTTGGGAATACATCAATGTCTCATGATCGATGGATTATTCAAGTATTATACCTCAACACCTTTATTCAAACTTGTAAGAATGTACTCGGTGCCTTGATACCTACTTTCATTATCGATAGGTTGTCTTACATTTGTTAACGATATACCTTAATGACTGATAATCAAACAAAGTCTCATTGTGTTAGACCTCAACTCCTTTATTCACATGATGTAGACTTGCACCTTTGGTAGATTGTGTAGAAGACTTGAAGACATCATTTCATATTCGTAGATTTCCTTAGTTGTTTCTATCATTCATTGGACCAGTACCTATATGACTTCAGTGATCATGGGAGATTAGATTGTACTTCATTGTATACAGACATCTTTAGATTGATTTTGAACTGGTTTTCACTGGGCCTTGTTCGTGACTATGACATCCTATGGCATGTATCTACTTTTGTATTTCCTATTCATGGCCATGAACAACTGTTTGGTATATTTCCACATGGATCTGCAGTGTAATTCAAATTGGCATCCATGTGCGCAAAGTCATTATGGATTGTAATATTCTTATGAGCAACTAGCTCATCCAGCTAGGTCTCCATTTACTCCACTTCTGGGAATTATAATATATTTCGTCCATCATAGATAGTCCTCTGACCTCACACATTAGGGGGCATCTATTATAGCAATATTTTTGTCACCCTATGAAAACTTGCTTAGACGGCCTTTTCCATTTCCCTATGTAGACTTGAAGTCCCCTTTTGCAGTTCCCAGAGCTAAAAAATGTATTTTTCCACATATAGATGCCTTAACAACTATATAACATGCATATATGCAGGTTGCACCATTACAACCCACGTACATCGAGTTTTGTGCTCAAAATTAAAAAAATGGTGTCGAGTTTCCATGTCACTTCATGAGATCCATGATCCTTGACCTTCCATATACTGGAAACTTTCTGACTCAGCCCTTCAATTCCATTTGAAGGATATAAATGGGCCATATCCAAGCTATGGAGAAGAGGAGAAGAATTCAACTTTGAGAGAAAAGTTACTCTGGAGAAATTATTCACTTCATATTGAGTCTGGATCCCTTTGTCCTTTTAATTCTGATCACATTGTTCATCCCCCAAGCTTTTCCCTATTTGATTGAGAACCTTATTGTCTGTCTTATATGAACTTGCCTTTGGTGGAGGATTGAAGTGGTGGAGGCCTAGATGGAAGGGACTTAGTTTCTCAGTTTCAAATGTGTCGACATGAAATTTTTTCATTCATACACTTTTGTTGATTAAATTTTAATAGAAATACTCTATTCTTATCCAATTAATGTCTTGCAAATATTTGAATTGTTATTCCATGGGCGTATTTGTTATGAATATTTATGGATTATGATATTGTATGTGCTAACTTTATATATTATCACCATATGCTTGCATATCTTGGTTTTTGAGGAAACGTTGCAGGTGTATTTCTTTGAGTCAAGTGCTCAACGGTGGACTTCATCGAACATTTGGACGAGGTAGGGTCTTTATATTTTCTTGTTAGCATATTTGTTTATATAGCATACTTGAGATTAGAGTTGATTTCTCCAATCATTTTTTTCTATTGTAGTTTACCCCATGCCATAGAGTGATTTTCCTCATAACACCAACAAGCTAAGAAGAAAGTCTGAGGGTGAATTTAATCACCAGTGATGTAAGAAAATGTTTTGGGACGAATTTTTGTGACCCACGATGCAAACAAATCATATGTAAGTCGGTTTAGCATTCGATGATGGATTAAAATGTTTCGGGGTGAATTTGATAGTTGACGAATGGGGAAAAATGTGTATATGGTCTGTGGGTAGCTAATATTAAGCACCCTGACAATCCCAAACTTTGATATATATGTCATATATGCTTTGTGGGAGAAGGAAAATGCCCAACAAAGTAAAAAATGTGCCCAACGTCTCTAAAAACAAAATTAGAAACCCCCAAATGAATAACAACAATTATGGAAGGAGGGTCGTCGGTTTCCAACCCATAATCAATGAATGACTATGGTTAAAGTRTTGTTAAGCTGGCTTACGAACCCATAACGACCATATTCCTATAAAATGAGCTCAAGTCCAAATTGTCAAGAAATTCCATTGGATAAATAAAACACATACAACCACTAAGTTATAGTGCACACATTAACCATACATGAACAATGAAACCAAAAACCATCATCACACATAAACTCAAAATTTACCCTGGAAACCCAAACGAGAAATCCAACATTCTTTTGGCTTCGGCCAGGATGTTTATTTTTCAGCTACGGGAAAATTACAAGCTCTATGGTTCGTCTCTATGATCCTCAGTGACATCTAGGTAGATTCTTTAAATCATTCACAGCCGCATCATATAGAATGTTGAGTCGAGTGGTAGGATAACTAGAAGGTCAATCATCCCTAATGCTTCAACTTCTCTCGAGACCATTTCTCCTTCATTTCTTTGTTTGTTTTATCTTTTCTCCCACATGGAAAAGGTTTTATGAATATCTCATTATTTCTTTTATACAATAATATAATTCCCAAATTTACATACATTATATACAAAATCGGACATCAATCATGATGGCATGGGGCCCCTTCATGCCAACAAGTTGATTTCATTTTTCCATAGCCTTAAAATTTTCCTTTTCTAATCATCTTAGAGTCCTGTGTTGATATCCAATTGTTCTTGTCGGATACGATTCAGATCAAAATAGATCAAAATTTTTAAACAATGACATTTACATAGAGTTGTCTCAAATGAAACCACTTTTATACAACATCAGAAGTGGAATTAGTACTGAAGTTTTTTTGCACAATATATTTCATCGTTAGAGATCAATCTCATGTCATGGGACACATTGTGAATTTATGTTTCATTTCTTGATGTGATGTTGGGGTAGGAAATCAGATGGTACAAATTCATAGGCTGATGTATGTATATATATATATATATATATATATATATATATATATATATATATATATATATATATATATATATATATATATATATATTATTCATGTGTGGATAAGAATCTAATTAAATATTTGGTATCTGATGTGACTAATTAGATTGTTGGCCTTCTTGATCTATTGGAAAGTTTTCATAATCTTGGAATGCTTGAAAAGGTCCCCTACATGTTTTGATAAATAATGTGGGAATTTTCTCTACTGGAGCACATGTTATATCGATTCCAAATCCAATTTCTTATCTAGGTGACCTAGACACATGTTGCAGGTTAGTTGTCCCCAGATAACCATAACATTGACATACATAATGAGGAAGGTGAGTCCCATTATGTTTTTCTTAAACTAAAATATCCAAACTTGTATTCTATGCAGTGGGAGTAATTATTGTATATGGAAAGCAGAATGGCATAACTATAATTTAAATGCTATGCTCCTAGGTTTAGGGTATAATATGTGGAAATTATGATGTGAAATCACAAGGGGAATTATGCTCACTTCCTTTCTATAATTTTTTATATCTTTCTTAGTTTTTGTTAATTTGTGAATAACTTGAATAAGGTTGGAAAATTAGTAATATGATGGCGATAAGCCTCAACCCAAGTGACAAGTATAAAAGCTACAGTTGATGTGTGTCTATCTTGGAATATTTTTAGAGAATATTGAAAATATACAAGGTGAATCCATGTCGGTTTTTGAGATAGAAATAGATTTTGGATTGATCATTTGGTCAACATTGCTTCGAGGATATAACATATTGAAGAGGGGAAGAAAAGAGCCTGAATAATTGATTTTTTTGTAAGATTAGTATTGTCTGCTATTATGATGCATGAGCTAGAAGTCCATAGATAGTGTATGTTGCTAGTATTTGTGTTTGAATGGTTTTCACATTTCCAGTTAGGCTAACAAACCTTATATTAATCTCTGAATATGATATTTATGATCAGGATTAGCACAAGTACCTTCTTGCATAACATTGTAATGACGTAAGTTGAGAAGATAAAAAGTGGAAACATGATGTTCTGGAAGTTCTAGTAGTTGAAGGTATTTATAGATAATTTATAGAATTGAGTGGATTTATAACAAGAGACAAATTATCTTTCAGATTGGAGTATGTTTGTGTGTGCTCAAGATTTATCATCATATTATATCTCTTTATACATATGGATGAGTTGTTGTTTCTTCTTAGGAATTATTCTTTCTATCATTTCTTGTGATATACATGTTGGATATATCCTAAGCTCATGTTATGATAATTAGATGCTAAGAGTTGAGAATGTTGGTTGAGCATGCTTAAATGCTTGAAGCCAACAATATCTTAGATTTTTATATCCACTGGAATGCTACACTATGTTCATTGTTTTTAGGGAATTACATATGGAATTCATCAATATATTATGCACTTGCACATTTGGAAGAGAATGACTTGTGATATCCTCGAATTATTCAAAAAATAAATCTTTTCAAAATTGTTATTCAAAAATAAATTTCCATTTATGGAAATTCAAATTTAGATTTGTGGAAGTATGTAATTACTATTTTTATGATTGTTGGACAAAGGTTTGACTTGCCAACTGTCCTCTTTTGATGGACACATGTATGAGACAAATTTTTTAATAAATTTAATGCTGGAAGACAAATGGAACAACTAGGTTAAAAATAGTTGACTATGACTCCATGAGTGGGGAACATATTTGAGTTAACTCGGAGCTGATTTTTACAAGTGTCATAAGTTGAGTTATTTCACTAGCAGTCCCTAAAAATCAGGGATTTGTAAAGCTATGAATTTCCCAAGGAGGGAAAAGGAATGGAAAGACCTAGGAATGATATAAATACAACATATGTGGGAGGTAGGGCATTGCTTAGTATGTTGGGGAAATAACTATTTTGTTGTTATGAGCACATCTGGTGTTAGGAAAACATTGGCACATCTGGTGTAACAGTGGCTAAGGAGTGATACTTGATTTTCCCTTATGGATTCATGTTCAGGCTAGGGGTTGATCAGGACAAGTGATCATGGATTTCCTATTTCTACAGTTGGGAGGAATGTGGTTGTTCCATTTATTTTCCAGACATCATTGTTCAGATATGTAACTCATATGAACTTTCATTTTCAGTATTATATGGTTGATGTTATATGGTTGATGTTATATGGTTGATGTTTTATTTATATGTGTATATATATAAATATATATATAAGTGTGCCTCATAGCCATGAAATATTTGTGGGATTCCATTGTTTAAATATACCTGTTAGTATTGCATTTCTGAAGTATTACATGTTTAATGTGTATGTAGATAGATAGTAATTTGTATGGGTACGCCTCTTGGCCTTAGTAGATTCATTGATTTTTTCTACTGCTTAATTACAAACTACTACAGAAAAGAAACAAGTGAAAACAAAAATGTATAGAAGCTCATACGATCATACTGAGTATAGATAGAAAATAATTAAAAAATCCCATAAATATATTCATTTATATTTTAACGAAGAGAGATTCATCTGCTACAGTAAATCCTAAAGTGTTATGAAAAATAATATAATTATATAGTTGATAGGTCGTTGACCAAGCATATTAATACAATTGGGGTTCTATATACCCATGAATTCTATAGCTAGTTTAAACAAATGTTAAAGAGTCTATACCAAATTTTTTGTAACAGAAGAGAGAGAGCGCATGGACTGGTGGAAGAAAGCCATGGAACCCGAGTACCTTTTGATTGTAGGATGCCTCATTTCGTAAAGTCAAACTGATGTTTTTAAACTGCAAAGGAGCAAGATGAAAGTGTTAATATCAATACTAGATATCAATTAATTAAAAGAATAAGATAATAAAACAAGTTGAAGGAATAACTTATCTTGGGTCCGTATTGAATTTTGGTTATCTTCTTATTCCCTCACGAAGAAAGAGATCCGTGACTCGAGAAGAGGAGCGGGCTCATAGCAATCTAATGGGTTCTCTCGCAAGAAAAGGGACCCATCATCAAAAATATATCTATGTGCAAAATCACTTATGAATTTAAGAGAGAAAAACATATATTAGTAGAGTTCCATTGTCTTGTACACATTCTATAAATTCTTTAAAATATAGAGATCAACCATGAAAGGGAATTACATAATGTAATCATAAAAGAAGAAGAAGTGCAGTGAAAACTTTTACAGAGAGGCAGTTACAACAAGTATATATTTCATTACAGAGGCCAAATGACGGAGGATATTTACCAAGACGAATTATAAAGCTAATTACAGAGATAGCAAGAGTTTTGTTAAATGAGACAGAGTTACCAATATTATTCCTCATAGTACCCCGACGAAATTCTAAATTGAGGAAATTAAAAGGAGTAATTATGGAGACTAATACTGAGTCTAATAATCGAGAAACAATTATAGAGTCTAATCACAATGAATATTACAGAGAAGTAATTCCAGTAAAAAAGTAACAACCGAGAAGTAATTACAGAGACACAAAAGGTAGAAGTCTTTATACATGGTTTTCCCTGAGAATAATCTAGTTTATTTTCATTAAAACATGTCAATGCCAAAAACGCACAAACCTTTGCAAACCCCTTTCCTTGTACACACAACAGGGGGGTCATTTGAATGATAGAATGTGGGTTTAGGGTTCATCGAAGAAAATAACAAGTTGACCCATTTAATAAAACTTACATGGTATTCGACTTAAGTTCCATCTTATGGAAAAAAAATAAAAACATTTATGCGAAGAATTCCTAAATATGCAAACGAAACTCTATTTTTTTAGAGAAAACAAATTATCAGGGAAAGAAACTACAGAGATAGCATTTAACCTTTAATAGAGACAAATTTATAATATTACAAAGACGAAACTCTAAATTGGGGAAGATAATATACCTGATGAATAACTACAGAGAACCGCAATAGCATTTTTTTTTAAAAGAAAAGCAATGTTTTCAACACTTCTGTACAAAATAGACATAGTTCAAATATAAGACAACAACGTAAAAATTGTCAAGGTTATAGCGTAATGGTAAATACAATAAGTGTCAAGGGTTATGGTCGAGTCCTGTAAATAACAAGAGAATACCATAACTCTATTCAACAAGTGAATAAATTCGTCATTAAGTGAATTCAGGCTTGGTCTTCTCTATGGGAAAGAAGATATTGTATGCAAATACTCAAGGGCAAAGGAACCCATACATAGGGTCTCCTTCCCATACTCAGAACCTTTCGTTCCTTAGCTCACAAAGTTTTGAATACCCCGATTTAAGTTCAAACCGAGAGCGGGAATACTTCAAGGGGTCAATTATGCATCAAAAACATACAGTGGAACCCTGGCCAGGGGTTTTGAACTAGAATTGAATCAGAAGGATATGGGATGGATAGATTTAAATCTTGAACAGAGAAAACATTGCACTAGAAAATGTGATTTAAAACCCAACAGAGAAACACATTTTACTAGAAACACTCTTCAAACAAATTGCATAGCACATAGAACTCTTACATGTTCATATGAAACCTCGTCGGCACGTTGTTGCCTCCATCCACACCTAGGACCGAGTGCCATCAGAGAAACCCGGTCACAAGGAGTACCAAAGTGAGGAAACTAATGCAAATGACACCAAAATGGTTGACTACGAGGAGTATAATGGCACCTCGATCCCTTCGTCCATGGGTAAGAGTGATAGAGTACGCCCCCTCCCCACTGCCATGTGAAATCATTGGAGTGGAGAACCCACATTGGGTAGTTTCCTGGAGTGTTAGAACTCAGGGTACTGGGTAGGTGTTACTTCATTAAAAGAACTTGATATACCTTAAATGTCAACATGCCTTAACGTACGAGGTACAAGAATGACTTGGCATCCACCTTATTCCATTAAAGATCTTCTTTAACCATGTGATCGTATGTGGGTAACATAGTTCGGATGAACAAAGGGATTAACACATGTGTATAGTTTTTAACATAGTTATTTAGTGGGTTCATCGTATGCCTGATGTTGGTAGTATATTTTTGTTACAACAGTAAGGTTAACATAGGCATGATTTTCAACCCTAGCACATTTATACCATGAACTTTGATAAATCTTCTATAAGTATGCCTCCATGTGTTAGATTCTAATTACAAATTAATGGGAAGAACCTGTATTCTTACAGTTAAGAATATATAAACGATATGTGAGTGTGTCGACAGATTTAGGTATTATTTTCTCCTAGCTTATAACAATAAGTATGATTTGGGTTTTTAATTCCTCCTAGATTAGGATGAAAACTACCAGTGGAGGAAACAACTTATATGCTTAAAAAAGTAGTATAACTTTTATAAGGAGATATCTTCATGGGTTGAATAATAATCTGTTCTCATGAATAGTTTTATTTGAAAATAGACTATAGTTTTCCCTGTCAATTTTTTTTATTTAGCAAAATTTGGGGTACATTATATGACTTATGGTGTTTTTTAGCTCCCCAATATGTAATATTTTGCATAGAAGAACATTTGGGAGAACATAACGTGATTGTTTCATTTTCCATTAAAGAAGTTGGCTAACTTAGATAGTGATGGATTAATTATAGGTGTGGAATGTGAATAAGAATTCTTCATTTATGACTTTGGTTCCTTGCCACCTAGAATGTGTGTTATATCCTACAATATTTGAGATGAAAGTATTTGTACCTATGTCTCGTAAGAAAGCTTGGGGGGGGTGTTCGTAGTGGATGCCTACAACTAGGAGGAAACCACTACTACAAAGCCAGTGAATAGGGGCATACATTCATGGAAGATAAGTATAGTTGTGTTTTATAAATTCTTCTCTCTATGTTTTCTTAATATGTTTTCATACTAAAAGATACTCCCGAATGAGGAAAATTTCTTGGGTTGTGTGCTTTTTTCTACTTGTAAATTTCATGAACTATACCTTGTTGGAGTATAACTACACATTATGATGGTGCGGAACTTTTTAAGTGAACTGTTGATATTTTTGGGTAGGAGATGTAGTAGAAATTTATTATGAATTAAATGCTCACATGCTCAAGGAAATATGAAATGGATTAAATGGGAAACCTGGAATCTAATAGGGTGACTATACAGATTCCATAATATTACAACCTTCTTGTTAAAAGAAGAGGAAATGATAATCAAGAAACAATTGGTATCAATATGATCACGTAGCACTCATCGTACTAATTATCCTTTGTTGAGTTAGCTTGCGATGAAAAACTTAACCAAGTAAATCCATGCCCTAGATGGATAATTTGATGATAATTCTTGCATTAGATGTGATACATGGTATTCCTAATATTGCAAGATAGGGGCTTGATTGTGTTGATGAATCATGATAAGAGTTTCCATGATTTTTTATTACTTATGTGTTGAGAATTATGTTCATAAGGTTATCTTAAGAGAATTAAGGAAGAAGGGTTATGTCCTTGATAAATATGTATTGGGGTTATATTCCTCATGATAGCCTTGAAGTGATGACATAATGGAAATATTTTATGGTGACATGCATGAGCATGTGGTGATAATGATGTGGTATTATAATGATGACATGCGAGAGTTAGCATGTTTTATTTAAGATGTTGATATAATGACTAATGCAATGATTGCATGTTGTGAGGTGGTGATTGTCAGGTTATCCACCAATGGCATGAGAGGGCCAATTTATTTGATGATCTCGTGGGATCACATAACCATGAAGGAGAATATTACAAGTAACATATTATGGGATGGGGACAACTCAATCTACTACTTATTCCAATAACTCTTATGCAATGTTGGAGTTGTGATACCTAATTCCTAAACAATGGTTGGAACATTGTTCGTTGATGGTGTTGTGGGATTGGACTTTGATTCTTGGGGATATACCCGGTTGTTGTGGAGAGAGTTTAGGTTAACCTTTCGATATTCCTAGTGTATGTGAGTACCAATCCATATGTTTGCATGGGTAGATGAGGTCTCAAGCCTTGGGGCTCCGAATAGACCAGTAGGCTTTAAGCCTAGTTTCAAAAGTCAAAAAGGACAACTAGAGAGTACCTGCGCTTCCCTGGTGTTGTGATGTGTACTTTCAATGCCTATTGTAGTAATTTTGGTAGATTTATACTATTCCAATAGAGGGTGTTGTGGGGGATATGGTGAACTAATTAAAAACCTATAAGTAACTTAATCAAAACTAACTTTGGGGAAAATTTCCTTGAAGGAGAGGTGTATGCCATGCCCCATATTATTATTTAATATAATAATAATAATAAGGGAATATAACAATTATCCTAAAATTGATTTATTTGTTGTTGTTATTGACGAAGAGGAAATGGAGCTTTCGACAATGGCGGGTTAGGGTTAAGTATTTCTTGACAGGGTTGGGGTTTTTTCCGAGCTTTGGTCAAGGGTGTTAGCAGGATGATATAGGGGCGGATGGTCAGGGATACACTCTGATATGGTGATGAAAGAGGAGTGGGTGACCCCATCAACTCCGATGGTGTCAGGATATTAGCATCGTTTTCGACAGGTTCAGAGGGCTGCGGAGTCTTGGACGTATGGAATGTGACAGGTGGGGTGTGGGGTTTACTTGCGAACGAGATTCCCAGGTTGGAGGTCAGTGCGTCGAGGCTATCCTTGTGTGAGGAAGTAGTGGGTTTGGGAGCTATCCCGTCAGGGGTGACAGGATCATAGTTTACCTCTGTGGGTGAGCTGCCCTTTTCCGAAGGCCTAGGGTTTTTCGAGGATTGGGAAGGAGAATACGCGTTCTTCTTTGAGTCAGTGGGGGGTATTGCAGGGGATTTGGGGAATGATGTGGGGGTGATAAACTTAGGGATTGGTGTCCTGATTTTGGGTATCCTGGAGGAGGAATTTTTATGTGGGCCTAGAATAGTTTCAAAGGGTTTTAGTTCTCCTTTGGCATACTCACTGTCTGAACTTCTAGTAGATGTTTCTCTGGGTGGTGACAGGGGAGCTGGGGGGAAATCAAGAGGGGATGTTGTTGTGGGTAATGTAGGTAAGGTTCTTGAGAAGAAAGGGGAAAATCCCTCAAGGTACACTCAGTGGTCAGAGAGGCTGCTAAAGGGTCTAAAAGGTGCAGAGGGACGTCTCACTTCATCCTCAAAACCCATCTGGTGTTCTAGCGATAGGACTTGCGCTAAACAAATTGTGTTCGAGCTGAATATTGACATGGACAGAGTGGTGGATTTCTCAAAACGGGAGGTGGTTGGTTGGGTTAGGGGAAAGAAGTTGGGCATGGCCTTTCTGAAGGATTGGATAACCAAGAATTGGTTATCGTATATTGCTAATATGCCACGCATTCGCTTACTAACACGGGGATGGTTTGCTTTCATTTTTTCATCCACAAAGGATGTTAATTGGGTGTTACTAAAGGTTTAGATCATGGTAGATACACCCATTATCCTTAAGCGATGGACCCCTTCTTTTGATGCAAATAAAGAAAGGATCGAAGAAGAACCAATTTGGGTCAGGCTCTCGGGTCTTCCAATGCAGTTCTGGAATCCTCAACACTTTGTTGTCATTGGCAATATGTTGGGGAGTTATTTAGATGCGAATATGTCCTTTCAAGAAACTGGGTTTATGTCAATGGCTCGGATTTTGGCCAGGCTAAATTTTCACATGGGATTACTACAGGAGATAACAATTGAGTCAGTGGCCAGAACGTTTGTCCATATTCTGGATTATGAAGGGATTCCTTTTTGGTGGCACATATGTCATGTTTATGGTCATGGGGTTTCCAATTGTTCCTTTCCCTTCAAAGGGAACAGACGTAAAGCCAAAGGCTCGGTTTCACCTTCCTCTCCCTCTAGGAAGTCTTTGGAGGAGAAGCTAGTAGCTGGAGAGAATAAGGGGGGTTTGAAGAAACCTTTTGCAGACAAGGATACAAGGGGATTTCTCCCAGGTAACTTGGGTAACTTGGGAAGTAGAACAGTATCGAGTATTTTTGTTGGGCCAAAACATATGCCATCTTCGGTAGACAATCTACACCAAGAGCAGGACTTCTGAAGTAAGTATTTATTGGGTGTCTCTCTGTTTTCATCTTCTCCTTTTACAAATGTGGGGTTTGATGGTGTGGTTCAGAATGGTGTGGGTACTCTCTTTTCAAGTGGTGGGAAGGGTATATTTGTGGCTTGTTTGGTCTCTCTTTCTTTCCCTTTCTCCTCCAGTGATTTGGATTTTTCTCCCCCTTTGGTCACACCTTCACTGAACTTTGGGAGGGTGGGGAGCACTACGTCACTTAAGGATTTGGATTTGACTGGTCAGTTTTCCTTGCAAGATTTTGGTGTCGTGGAACTTGGTTCTAGACTCCCCTCTTGCACTACGTCCCCATATCCCTCAGCTGAGGTTCTCACTACCTCTCTCTCCTCCATTTTTTCCACCCCCTCTACTTCTACAAACTCCTCTTCGAAAGAATGTAAGGTTCGTTATCACCTTAGGAGTAGGTTGGTTGTCAAGGGGGAACTACAAGCAGTTGATGCCTAGGTTTTGGATGGACACAGGTTGGGATCCTTTCCTTGGACTATTTATGTGGGTAAAGGAAGGGGCTAAAAATCACATCTACTCTTGGCACAAGATCGGGCCAAGATTGATTTGGAAATGGGGAGGCAATATTCTATTGTTTGGGCACTTAGAGAAAAGAAAACCCATGAGGTAGATACCTCATGAGGGTCTTGTATTTCAACTATCAAGGGTTGGCGAACCTGTCAAAAACATCATCTTTACGAAGGCTAGCGGAGTTGAATTCACCGAATATCATTATGTTACAAGAAATGTTAGGGGATAGTGATCGAGTGGTAAAGGTTCTTGAGTCCTTGTTTCTAGGATGGATGTTTGTAAAAGTGGATGCCAGGGGTCATTCGGGGGGTCTAGCTACTGGGTGGAAAAAAAAAATTATAACTTGGAAAGTGTTTGGGGGTTTGCTTCAGGAATTGGTATGTCATTTTTCTCTGCTTCCCTGGGGCATAGTGGGACAATTATCAATGTATATGGGCCTTATCAATATCGTCAATGATACTGGAATTATTTAGCTGATTGTGCGTGGATCAGGGGTAAGGATATTATTCTTGGAAGAGATCTTAAATTCTCTTTAGGGGCCTCAGAGGTGTGGGGTCATCGGGCTGCCCTAGACTCCTTAACCAACTTCTTTCTTAATTTTATGGACCAAGCGGGGTTGGTGGATGTTGAACTTCAAAAAATAACCCCCACTTGGTGTAATAGAAGGGTTGGGGATGATCGAGTGGCTAAGGGTCTGGATAGATTTATATTGGTAGAGGAATTCCTGGATTCTTTTGATTTGGTTCAATAGTGGGTATCTTATGGTGGGGAATCTAACCATTTTCCGATTATGTTAGAACTAAGGGATAGAAGAAGGAGGGTGTCAAGCCCTTTTAAATTATTTGATGGATAGATCTCAGACCCCTCTTATCAATATTTAGTGAGGGGGTTGTGGTCTCCAATCATGGATGGGAATCAGGTGCCTGCGGCAGTCCAGTTTGTGGGGAACCTCAAAAGGTTGAAACAAGTGAATATGAGCTGGGATAAGGAGAAAAATCTCAAGGATGACCAGGAGTTGAGAGACATTGAAACAACACTGTCGAAGATTCAAGGTGGGGTAGGGCAAGGGTTTACTAGCCTTGATGCCAAAGAATTACTTTGTGGTTTGGAGAAAATACGGAGGGTTTTACTGGAAGAAAAAGAATCTTTATGGAGAGTAAAGAGTCGTGCCATACGACTCTAAAGTGCTGATGAGAACACTAAGTTTTTTCAAGATTTTTACAAAGGTAGGAAAATGGATAACATTATTTGGAGTCTAAGGGATCGGGTTGGGGAGGAGGTATCTTCTTTTGAAGGCTTGGCCAAGTTGGGTACTGAAGATTTCAGTGAGTTATTTAAAGCGTGGGAGGGTATGTCTATTGTAGAAATTGTACAGGTGGATCGATTATTTCCTCGGTTTGTAGAGGAGGATGAAATTGGGCCCTTAATGGCATCAGTAAATGAAAAAGAACTATTGGAAGTTCTTCACTATTTTCAAAAAGGGAAAAGTCTCAGGCCTGACGGATGACCTATTGAATTTTATTTGGGTTTCTTCGATATAATTGGACCTGATGTTCTAAAGGTGGTCGAGGAATCAAGGGTGAATGGTCACATTCATAATCCTATAAACTCTACCTTCATAGTTCTCATTCCAAAGACATATAATCCCTCCTCTTTTGAAGATTTTCAGCCTATTTCATTATGCAATTGTCTGTACAAGATTATATCAAAGGTAATCAGTAGAAGGTTGAAGAAGATTTTGTCCAAACACATATCCTATGAATAGTTTAGGTTTTTGGAAGGAAGGAAGATCCATGAGGCCATTGGTGTAGCTCAAGAAGGACTTCATAATATAAATACTTGGAAGCTCATGGGAGCTGTGGTAAAAATTGACTTATCTAAAGCATATGACCGGCTAAACTGGCTGTATTTAAGAATGCTTATGATACATCTAGGGTTTGGCTTGGATTTTACCAATTGGGTGATGGGTTGTATGAATTCAATTTTTTCTCCATACTCATCAATGGTTCAGCCTATTCTTTTTTCCAAACAAAAAGAGGAGTGTGTCAAGGTTTTCCTCTATCACCTTTACTTTTCCTCATAGTAGCAGAAGGGTTCAGTCATTTTCTAGCAGGGGGGGAAATTGTTGGGAGATTCATAAGTATAAAAATTTCCAATGGGTTCTACATCACACATTTATTCTTTGTTGACGATATCCTAATTTTTTGTGATGGTACGAAGTGAGAATCTGACATTTTAATTGAGGGTCTCACCCTGTTCAAAAAAGAAATGGGTATGCGGGTTAATGAACATAAATCTAGTCTACTCTTTTCTTTGGTTGAGGTAAAAGTTATTCAACATTTCTTGGCTTAGATCCCTTACCAGATGTAGGGGATGGATGAGGGGATGAATTATCTTGGTTTTCACTTAAAACCCAATGATTATCGGAAGACTGACTAGTTGTGGCTTTTGGCTAAATTGGAAAAAAGAATAAAGGTTTGGAGATATAAATGATTGTCTAAGGCTGGGAGACTAGTACTGATCAAGTCGGTACTGGAGGCAGTCCCATTTCATTGGATGTCCATCTCTTGGATTCCAAAGGGTATTCTGGAAAAAGCTAGAAAAATGTATTTCTCTTATCTGTGGAGGGGAAAGAAGGAGAATCGGTTGATTCCATGGGTTCATTGGGAGAGAATTTCAAAACCAAAGGCTCTTGGGGCTTGGGGATTAAATAATATCTTCTTATTTTCTAAAGTATTAGCAACAAAATGTGTGTGGAGATTGATTACCACAAAAAATTATGGACCAAAGTAGTCATCTAGAAATATGTGGCTCCACTCTCTTTGTTGGAATGGCTCAGGCATCCAGGACTAAGGGCGACATGGATCTCTATTATGTGGAAGGAAGTTCTTAAAAAATTTTAAGTGGTTGGGAATGGTTTAGCCTGGCGAGTTGGGTCTAGAAACTTGTTCAGGATTGGTCGCGACCCCTAGGCAAGTAGTTTTAAAGAGCACATACTCCCTGAAGAATTATGCTCAATTTTGGATCAAGGGGGGTATTTCTACCTGGTACAGGTAGGGGAACCTCTCGCCACAAATCTATGGCACCAAGGTTGGAGAGATGAGATAACGTTGGGTTTAGAAGGGGATGACTTATTATTTTGGGACATGTATATCAGTGCTCTCAGGAGAGAAAATATTCGTCTGTCCAATCGGGATGATGAACTCCTTTAGGATGGGGATCCGGGAGGGGTATATACCCCAAAATCTGGTTATGTACAATTGAAAACTGAACATTTACAACAAGATGTTAAGTGGTGGTGGAGAAAACTCTGGAAACAAAGGTGTCCAGCTAAAGGGAAAATTTTGGTTTGGTCTATTCTAGAGAACAAAATTACAATGTGGGAAAATCTACAGAAGAGACAATTCAATGATCTGAGTTGGTATTCGCTATATAAAGAAAAGGAGGAGACTGTCGATCATATTTTTATGCAATGTACTTTAACCATTTCAGTTTGGGTAGATGTAAACAATATGACCAATTTTATTGGTGGCTAGCAAGGGGTATCCTTTGAGGTGGCCTTGAAGAATTGTCTCTTGTCGAGGACTTCACGGGAAATCAAGGCTTTCCCTTTCATTGTTGCATGGGGGATTTAGATAGCTCGGAACTCCTCACTTTTTTAGGATGAGATCTAGTTGCCCCTTTGTGTGGATATCAATTTCCTTGGAATCCTTACACACTTAAATCCTGTGGTTAGGGTGGTTCTTGGAAATTCTTGAGGGGTTTTGGAGGAACAGATAGACAGGGAGAGGTCGTGGGCCTATTTTTATGGGGCGGCTTTGGGAGGCCAATTAATTTGTGGGGGGAATGATTGTTTATACTTATATTTACATCATTTTTTTCTACTCAGAGATGGGTTGGGAGATGGTACAAACAATTTCTCTGAGATTATGGCTTTAAAACTGTTACTTTTATTTGTTGTGGAAAAAAGATGCAAAACTTTACAGGTTTTGAGGGATTCTTTATTAGTCATCAATTGGGTGAACAGGGTTCAAATTTTTCATATTTATTGTCTTATTCCAATACTTGAGGAAGTTCTGAGGATTAGCACTGCTTTTGACACAATATATTTATCTCACATCTACTGGGAACGAAACAAAATGGATGAAAGGATTTCCAAAGAAGCCTCGCGGTTAGATTTTGGCAACTAGCATATAACAGAACATTCAGCACGGAGCAGTTAGATTTTGGCAGGTAGCTTCATCTCTTCTTGGAACTCTTAGAAAGAAAATGGGGTTTACCTGTATATGCATAATTGTAAATCGTTACATAAGAATCATGTTTTGTTTTTTGTATATGGGTTGTGAGAAAAATTTGGCTCGGTATGTGAAAAGTGGGAAACGAGGGTATTTGGCGTTATGTCAAAATTGTTATTTTTGTTGAAACTTTCAGTAATGGAAGTGAATCCATTAAGATAATATATATTTGGCTATTTCTTCATAGTCAATATATATCTACGAATGTAATTTTGTACCAATTTAATGAAATAAGAATTTTTTCTGTGGAAAAAAAAAACAATTATCCTAAAATGAACATAATAAGTACTTATATGAATAAATAACAATAAAGGAGTATATAATAAATATCCTAGAGGGGATCATAATAAGTAAATATTATGGATATTTGGGGTAATTAAAGAAAATAATAAAATAATTAACAACAATCTATGGAAAAAACCCTAAAATATATAATAAAGAATTCAAGCATATCCTAGGGATTGTTTTCTTGGATTCTATGTGAGGAGGGGAAAGAAGGAGATAACATCTCTCTTTTGGATAAGCTATGGAGAGGAGAAGGCTAAGGAATCATTGGCATAATATTAAATTGAGGGCTCTAGGGTGGCCTACTACTAAATATTTAAGTAGTATCAAGGTCTATGGTTGGGTGGAGAGTCATCCCTCACTCTTTGTTGCGGTTGTTAGATAAAGGCATTGCTACAATCTCCAATCCTCCATACTATAGGTATGTTGGTTTCCTCACCACATGTATGTACCTCACCACTACTCCTGTAGAATTTTTTCCTTGTTGGACAACAATTTTTAACTATATTGTAAAATTTATTGAATCATGTATGTATAAATATTGATAATTGGATGGGGTCATTACACATGCATTCATTAACACATTGGAGAGTGGAGTAAATTCATGTGTGTTTCATTATAAATTCCCATGCACTTTTAGAATGGTCGGGCTTGCCACCAACCAGTGTAGCCTATATAGGCACAAATTATTGGTGCAGGATGAAACCCAAGGCTACACATGTGACCATTTTTGTTTAAATGAAAAAAGAATGAAATTCTAATTTGAAATTTTAAGCCAATGAAAATGAAATTTAAGGCTAAAAATCAATCTACTTGGCCTCTTATTTGTTGATGAGGCATGGTTGTTGTGTATATAAAAAATTTAAATTTTGTATGGTTTGTAAAATTCCAAAACTATGACAAATCCATTATGGAAAAGAAAGAATGGAGAAATACAACAATTTGGTGGGACCTGGAAAAAGAGTGCTTGTAGGGGGATATGGAGTGTCAGTTCTTGTATGTTTTTAAAGAACTAAATGAAAGTTGAAATGAAAATCCAATTTTTATTTTTTTTCTCACCCTACTTTATTGTGCCCTATTTCTTAATGCACGGGTGAAAATGTACATATAAGGTGCATTGAAAATATTGTTTTTAAATATTTTAACCTACCTCAGTGCATGTGGTAAGATGGTTACACATGAACGTGGTTAAATTTGTTTGGTGCACCAACAACAAATTATATATATACATATTTATAGGCCTAGCATCGTGCTCATGGTATTGTATGCACTAGTGCATAGATAGGTTATGTAAGATTCATTGCCTTTTTATTTTAATTGTTTTTAACAATATTCTAGTTTTTTCATTTGAAACTAAAATTGGTGCACGTTGTAACACAATGCACTAGTGTGTTTTACTTATGTGTAAGCATCGGTGCTTGTATATAACTTATAGGCAACATGTGGAATTTTTTTTAGTGTTCGCATTTTACAAAAAATGAGCTTTGGAGGCGATGTTTTTTCAATTTTTATATGAGGTGTTTATATTTTTTACCAAGGAAAACCTCACCGAAAACCCTCAGAGTACTTTCCCCTGATCCATGGATGGTAAATAGTGTAAACCATCAGCCTTGATTATGGAGCCTAACCTTGAGGGGATAAAGAGATTTGAACCTGTGACTTCCCCAACTTCGAGGGAGAGATATGAAGTCTATCTCATGACTACTTAAGATAACCCTTGGGGATATTGTTGGACAGTTGGTTTTCATTGATGTCAACCATTGGAGAGTGATATTAGAGATTGATGTCAACCCTTGGAGAATTATGGAAGCCCTAGATATGTGGACAAGATCGTTGGATAGTTGCTTGTCGTGTTAGAGGTATACCATTGATATTGACACATTGTTAAGGTATACACTTGGTATATGGTGTCACATGGATAGGATACATATCTTGGTGGTGATGGTACTTGGTTGAGGTACACCATTGGTGTTACTTGTTATGGTACAAATCATGGTATAGGTTGGTACATGGTATGGTATAGGAACATATCTTGTGATGGTATGTTGGTGACTTCGGTACATGCTTGGTAGAGGCATGTATTGGTGATGGTGGAAATCTATTCGAGAGGTTCCCTTGGTATATGATACATGTGAGAGGATCTAGTGATAGTTTGGTCATGGTCATGGTCATGGAACTTGTAGTTGATCGAGGAATAAATACATGAAGGTCAGTATACTTGCAGGTTATAGATGGATAGTATGCATCATGCCATTTCCTGTGATATATGGTACACCATGTAGTTCCTCACGGTTGAGGAGATATGGCTTTGTGAAGTTGGAGGACCCTCAAGAATATTATATAAGCCTCTAGAAGGTCAACAAGAAGCTTGAAAAGTCAAAGTGATTGCAACAAGGGATTAATTATTGAAAGATTAATTGTTGAGAATGATTGTTGAAGGATAATTAATTAATTATTGCATGGATAATTAATTATTGGAGGGATAATTAATTATTGCATGTCGAAGTAAATTGGCAGTGAACATAAGATAATTAATTATTGCAGAAGATGATTAATTATTCCAGGAATAATTAATTATTGCAGAAGATGATTAATTATTGTAGGAATACTTAATTATTGGAGGGATAATTAATTATTACATCAAAAGAAAAGTGGAGTAAAAAGAAGATAACAGGTTGAATGTGAGTTTCATGCAAGTTGTATGCCATCATGAGTTGCATGTCATTAATAAATTTCTCCTATATAACACAAATAAGAGTCCATTTCAAATCACTTATGCGTGTTCACTTATGAGCATACAAACTGGAGATATGAGGCAGTGAGTCAAAGACAGAGAAGTCAAGTGAAGTAAGAAGTTTGCAGGAGCCGAGAGTAAGGAGAAGGGGTTTCATACAATAATTCATTGATTATATCCACAAGTTTCAAGAGGAAAACTACAGACATCTGCGGGATGCAGTGAGGAAAAGCGCAGATACCCACGAGAAAATAGTATACATAGTCGCGAACCTATGAGGAAAAGTTCAAGAAAATAATGGATCAAGAACTCAATTTAGCTTCAGATTCAAGGTATGTCTTCCTGAGTGTGTTAAGGAGTTATTCTAAAGAAATCATGAACATGTATGTCTCAATGAGTTATGAGCACTTGATTTGAAGAACTCTTTTGTGGATTTTGGTATGAGCTATGTCTGGTTGCAGTATTAATGAGATAGGGATATTAGTAGCAACAAAAAAGGTATTAGGAACAACAACAACAATAGGTTATCATTTATAGTAGCACTAGTAGTGACATATTTTTCTACAGTTATATTTTAGGGTGGTTGGACGGGGCAAGGAAAGGGGGTTGTAGCCTCCTTCTGGTTGGATCCATAAAATTAGGGAGTTGAAGCTTCCTTTAGGTTGCATCCTGTAAATAGGGGGTTGAAGCCTCCTTCCAATTGTAGCTAGAGAAATAGGAAGTTGGTGCTTCCAATGTGTAACATCCCGCTCTTGCGCAAACTAAGCGAACTTATTCTTTGAGGACACTTGCTTGCAAGTGATCCAGATTATTATACTATTAAGTAGTTGATTTTGATTATGAGGCATTATGGGTAGATGATATGTTGTTTTACTGCATTGACATAGACAGGTGCTATTGACTCAGTTTTACTGAGTGTGCAGGATTGTGGATCTTGAGGATGCAAAGGAATCGATGGAACCCCTTGGACTCTGGATCAAGTCGGGGAGTGAACTATTGGGGTTTGATTGTTTTATATGTGATATTAGTGCATATGATTAGATGATATGATTATGGATATATTTCTGACATGATTCATTGATCATGCAGGCTGACGATAGCTTGTCGACCAGAATCACATGTGTAGTAGAGGGGTCACGCAAGACTACCAGAGATGTTGAGGGAGAGGTGTGGACAGTAGCCCTGCTACACCCTACTAGCACTCCCTCCATGGATCGAACTGTAGGTTAACGATTACCTAGTTCGAGAGGACCCACGATTCCATGAGGGAAGACTACGACAGTCGCTCACGATGATTCTAAGGGGCACACAATAAGGCAGGGGCCTTATTCCTTAGAGGCCCTTAGTCTCCCACAAGATCACCTAGCACAGTATTGACTCTAGGGGTTTTTTATGTCTACCAAGTCAGTCAAGAGGCGAGTGGCACCCTTGGATGATGTGGTGCATCCTAAAGGGCACATTGCACAAGAAAAATGGAAAGAGACGTGTGGAACCCTTGCAGCACGTGGTGCGTCCTGAAGGGCACGTCGTGCAAGAAAAATGGAAGGAGGCGAGTGACACCCTTGGAGCATGCAGTGCGTCCTGAAGGGAACATCACATTGTTAATTAATAAATGAATAAACCTAGATGGTCTTAGGATGAATAACGTGATAAGAAAAATTTAAAACAATTTCCCTAATAAAATGTCACCCAACCTCGAAAATTAAAATCTAGGTCTAGGTGAAACTTGAGGTAAAAGAAAAATATGTTTGTAAAAAAAAATAAAAAATAAAAATGATGATCATCATTAATCATGTGTCGAGAAGGGGGTGAGTAATTTTTTTAATTTATAAAAATCTTTTGGGGGATAAAATTTTAAAAAAAGGGAAAATAATTGTTTTGTCACTTATACAAATTAAAATTTATTAATTAAAAAGGGAAAAGGGAAAAAGTTAATTTTCTACACCTGCCAAATTGAGTTTTAAATAAAAAGGGAAAGAGGGAAATAAAAAATAATTAGGAAACTAGGAAAAAGCGGGAAACATAAAAAGAAAGGGGAAACATAAGGAAAAAGCAGAAAGTCTAACCTAGTAAGGTATCTAGCATTTAAGAACTTTCTAAATTAAACTCAACTAGTAAATTAATAAGGGGGAAAGTCATTAAAACTTGTAAGGGAATATGGGGACACCTAGGAGCGATTCTAGGAATGATTTTAGGTGGGTGAGGAAAATAGGGGTAATCAATTAATTAATGAAATTAATTTATGGACGAATGAAGGGGATGGGTGACACATGTACGGGGAGGATTTTTATGAATTAAATTATTAAACATTAAATTAAATGGGATTTTGGGAAAGTAAGGGACTTCRAAACTCTATATAATGGAGGGAGGAGAAGGATGATGGATATCTTCTGTTATGCGTAACGTTATGCTGCAGAAATTTATACTTGACTGACTTAGCTTGTGGGAGTTGGGATACCCAACTTGGTGAGGAGTGGTAGCTCATCCTTGCAAGGCAACCTGGGAGCTAGTTGATTCTCTGGATAGTGTGTGTGGCCCCTTTGTGGCTCGGGGGGGGTAAGGAGGATGAAGAGTAACCCTAGCGTTGGTTGGGAGGTACCGGTGAAGTCTCATCAGTCGGAAAGCGAGAGTTGCACGGAGCGCGCGAGACATCAACTCAGAGTGAGCGACTTGTTCTAAAGTACACTTCCTTTATTTCTGCATGGTATACTGTTAGTATGATTCATGCTCTTAGTTCTCTATGTTTAATTGGTTAAAGAAAATGATTGTCTTAGCCTTCTAGTTGATCACTAAAATTTCCCCCATAGCCTTTATCTCGATGTTGATTGAATCATGTGGCCTTCAATCCCTGCATGTCTTGACCGTCCTATGGCTTATTAATTGTGATGCTTGCGGTTTAGTTTTCCTTCGTCCTTAGCTCATCATTCCTCACCTGAGAAGTTGGCCAGGAGACGGATCTACGGTCGTCACTTCGGTGTTAATAGACCTATGGATCTAAATGCCCTTCTTTTCTATGCGTGGATGATGAGCGAAGGAGGTTCCTGCCAGCCATCTACCCTTGTTGATTGTTCCTGGTTGAGTGATTGTCTTGCGCCTTGTTGCGATGGATTACCTCTGCGATTGTTTTTCCCTTCCCGCAACGATCCACTTATGATTCTCTATGTTTTAAGTCTATGTTTCTAATGCTTCTCCTGGTGACTTATTGTGTGTTTTCCTTACTTATGGTTTGCTTTTCTCTACGACTTAACTCTGCATTTTTTTTAAAGTGTTTTTGAAAAATTTAGCTCGGCGTTGTATTGCCTCTCCGACTACTTAACTTTGTGCTGTGTTTTTTTTTATGGCTTTATTCTCTGCTTGGGTTTTACCTCTGCACTATAATGGGTGAAGGCGATTGAGACTGTATTGTTGGGACTGCAATTTTTGTTTGCATACTAATTTGTGTGAGGGCGATTTATGTCGGGCTGCTTCCTACCTCTAGCAGGCCTATATTCTCCACATTATTCTGCTATGAAGGCATTTTCATTGCCTGATCTTATAGCTCGGCATTTTTTTTACTTAACTATGATTTTACATTCACTTACATTGACTGTGATTTCACATTTACTTACATAGCCTACGACTTTACATTTACCCACCATGGACTGTGATTATTTATTTTATTCCTCTGCATTTTGCATGGATTAACTGTTAATACATACTCAGATACATGGATCGCTCGACTTGAATTTAGTTTAGATACAGTCAAATTTTCGCAGATAGCAATTAAATTGGTTGATAGAGTTTTGAAGTTGTTTTCGTTGTGAGAATGGTGGCGTGGCATCTGTGTGTAATGGTATCGTTTTCTTTCTTCCTGTGTAATTTTGAATGATCATTATTTGGAAAACGATATGAATAGATTTCACAACGAATTCCTCCCTTTTCCACCACTATTGGTTCGACATAGATTTTATTTTCACTGCCAAACGGACCCCGATTTTGCAAGCTATATTGGTTGTGTTTTCTTTCCACTAACCACAAAATTATTGATGTGAATGGTCGTGTTGGCCTCGTGTTGAATGTGTTTCAACCTGTAGATGTTAGCGACCACTACCTTGTTGACAATGAAAGCATTCCTATGCGTTGGGATGGATGATGATTGTGTTTTTTCTTTTACCACAACGATTTTCGTCCTTCTCTTTTTTTCAATGATCTCAGTACATGCATTTTAGCTAACGATTTTTTTTAAGTGTTTTAGATGGCCTACTATCATGGATAGCTTTATGGTAGCATTAGTTGATGGCAGTTTTATTAATAGAATAGGATAGCATGTTGACAACAATCCTTACTGTAAGAGTGACTATGACTTGCCCACTTAATAGCCTAGCGATTTTGCCTTTTGGAAACTACAAGTGTTACCCTTACTGCACAGTGATTTCCCATTTAATACCTCATGTTCATTTAATTCGTTTATTTTCTCTTTATTACCTGCGTTTCTTTAAGACTGCAATTCCTTATTTTCCATTTATTACCTGCATTCCATTTAATGATGAAGTTAATTTCTTGACAATTTACATTTTCTGGCAAGTGTGTGTACCAATTAACAGTTGTCTTCTTGCACCTTTAATAGAAACTCTTTAGTTGATAGGTGTAGAGGGATGACTTGTTTTACATAGCAATTGATTTAGCATTTTTGTAATGGATAGCTTCTCCATTAACCGCCTTTGATCAATACAACATTTAATTTGATTGGACAACCCTTATGCCAAATAGACAACCTTAATTTAATTAGACCAGTCTTGTCATTTAGTTTTAATATTGATTTTACCAGACTTGTTAATTAAGAAGTTAATTATTGCTTATAGTGTTAGTATTGACTTAATTAATCTTGCTAAATTGATTTGCATTTAGAGTTAATTTAGAGGGTACATTGATGACCCAATTATCTTTTAGACTTGCTCCATTTGATTGCATTTAATGTTAAAATGGACGGTGCATTAAGGACTAATTTGTAAATTAATATTGTTAACTGGTGGGATAATTGCAGCTTGTGCCTTAATATTGTTAACGTCATCTGTGAGGTAAATTGCTAAACTAGATTGAATTAGTGATAAATTTAGATATTTCCAATTTAGATTGTAATTAATGTTAATTAGATTAGAATGTATTGACTAAATTGTGATTCAAACATGCTAATTTAGAGGGTAAGTTATGTTACTTAGATTGATATCTATTGAATGATTTAGACGTGATTAAAGGGTTGGGTGGTTGATGAAGTCATGTTTTGGCTTGTGTCTTCCCTTGTTGTCGCCCTCTTGTGTCTCGTCGACCTATTGTTGGGGTTTGGGTGCAGTCTTGTGTAAATTGTTTCACCTCATAGCACGCTAGATTTTCTTGAATCCTTGGTCCCGTTAGGATTGTTGCGCCAAGGTTATTAATGCATCTATCCTCTAGGGATAGCATGATTCCCGACAAGGGGATCATGGCGTGCCCTATTAGATAGCGGCGAATGATAACTTGGTCAGATTCAGTGCCTTCCATGTGAGTGTTGTCGAGCGTTGTAAGTTTGCTTTTGGCGCATGGGTTGAACGACTTAATGCATTGGGTTCGCGCGCCTTGAGGTTCTAGTCTTTGGTTTTCAAGTTCATTGTGTCAGGAGGGGGATGTTGTCTCTTATCTTGTAGGCATGGTCTTGTTTTCGTCGGGCGGGTCGTCGTTCCTCCTTGTTGATATACACATGTTTCTTCCAGTTGCCCTTGTGCCAGTGCATGGAGTCATAGTTTCCTGTTGCTTGGACTGTGTGCTTGTGTTCGTCGTCAGTGATGTAGTTAAATTGTTGTTTTCGTCACCTTCTTGCCTTTAAAAAAAAAAAAATTCATTTCTGCTTCACTCGTAGTCATAACGAAGAGGGGTCATTACATGTGGTATCAGAGCAGGTTCAACCCACGACTTGGGATCACTGCGGATTTTGTTGATATGATTTTGATTATAATGTTGCTAATTGAGTTGACTTGTATTCGTTCAGGTAATCATGGTTTGAGGATGCCATGAAGGTAGACAATGGGGTGCTAGGGGAGGAGGCGCGATGCCTCCAGTAGCATCCACGCCTGAGGGGTCTCACCCCTAGGGAGATGAACAGGTTTTCGGGCAGGAGAAGATAGCAGTGGGTGATGTTGTTTGAATGATGAGATATTTTCAGCGAATGTATGAGGCACTGATTAGCCGTTTGGATAGAGATGAGGCCAGGGCACTGGCACCCCCTGAGAGTCCACCACGTGCTTCGGTTGGTACTGGTAGCATTCACCGTGAACTCGAGAAAGTCAAATTTCCTAATTTATTTGGTGCCCCGGATGGCGCAGCTGCCGAGGCATGGTTGGAGAATATGGCAATGTGATTTTCACTTCGCGACTATACCTCCAACATGAAGGTTTGCATGGCGGTATTTCAACTAAAGGGCAATTCTCATCTATGGTGGAAGACGCTCCTATCGTAGCTAAACATGGTCGTCGAAGATGTGTCATGGTAATTGTTCGAGGAACGGTTCTGAGAGAGGTACCTATCAGAGGAATTCATTGAGCATCAACTAAACGAGTTCAACGCCTTACGACGGGGAGGTTGTACGGTGCCCGAGTACAAGGCTCATTTCATGGAGCTTCTCCAGTATTCTCCACATCTTAATACTGAGAAACTTAAGGTCAATAGGTTCGTGTTCGATCGTAATGGAAGCATACGTGCAAAGGTTAGGATTTTGATGCCTCAAACCTTGCATGATGTCCTCCAGAAGGCCCTCATAGAAGAGGAGGATTTTATCAGCGGGGGTCAGAGTAGGACTCTAGAGAGACTAGCAGGGCAGGTGTCATCTGGTGCGCAACAACATTAGACACCAGCTAAACATACGCCAAGATATCGTGGCTTCCAGAGGGGATCCACTTTCACTACACCTCGGCGATCGACACCTCAACAATGGACACCTTATCGGGGACCATAGCATCAGCAACAACATCGACCGCAGCAGTAGCAGTTTAGGCCTGTTCAATAGAACAGACCAGGATTCCAGGCCGGTGGTCCGTCATCTTCTACTTCGGGTACCAGGAGTACTAGACCGAAGAAGGGGTGTTGGACGTGTGGGGAGCCACACTACCCGCACGACTGCCCTATGGAGAGGACTAGAGCATCTGGATCAGTTGAACCCACTACCATGGGAGATATGGGCAAGGCCCATCAGATTCATGCAGTGGTGAATAACCACTAGGCATAGCACCAGTTGACTGTGCTCGAGATGTCAGGTACCGTCGCTAACCAGACCCTTAGTATTTTGATAGATCCTGGTGCTACTGAGAGTTTCATTTCTGGTGCAATGCTAAAAAGGATTAAGTTAAAGGAAATCGAACAGAATGAGTTTAGCTTCATAGAGATGGCTTTGGGAGACAAACAGAAGGTTGGAGGAAAGGTTACAGGATGTACCCTTAACCTGGGAGAGTTTTCCACCAGGGCCAACCTGTATGTCACAATATTAGGATCTTATGACGTCATGATCGGTATGGACTGATTGGAATCGCATGAAGCAATACTCAATTGTAAGACAAAACGGTTGAGCTTGGTCGATGATGAGGGGAAAAGACACGTGATTGTAGGATGGAACTAGAGAGTTTCCCTGAGGTTCATCTCTTCCTTCCAGCTACGGAAGAGCATGCACAAGGGATGTAATATTTTTTCAATCCTTGCGTTAAACAAGAAGGAAGTAGTGGAAGGTCTAGAACCCCTTCCTGTGGTGAGAGAGTTTGCGGACGTCTTCCCAGAGGAGTTACCTGGGATGTCGTCGGAGAGGGAATTGGAGTTTACTATAGACCTAAAACCAGGGACTGAACCGATGGCAAGAACACCTTATCGGATGTCGACCTCGGAGTTACAGGAGTTGAGAATGAAACTGAAAGAATTGTTGGACCTGGGACTGATACGTCCAAGTGTGTCACTATGGGGTGCACCTATTATTTTCATACGAAAGAAGGATGGGTCATGGAGGCTCTGCATTGATTATCATCAATTGAACAAGGCAACGATCAAGAATCAGTATCCGTTGCCGAGGATAGATGATTTGTTTGATCATATGAAGGGTGCGACAGTGTTCTCAAAGATCAATTTGTGATCATGGAATCACCAGTTACGGATCAAGGAGGATGATGTCCCTAAGACCGCCTTTGAGACGATGTTTGGACATTACAAGTTTATTGTTTTACCGTTTGGACTGAAAAATGCCCCAGGGGTATTTATGAGTTTGATGAATGGGGTGTTCCATGAGTACTTGGACAGGTTTGTCCAAGTATTCATTGATGATATTTTGATTTACTCTCGGACAATAGAGGAGCATGATGAGCACTTGTGCTTGGTACTACAGTGTCTGCAAGAGCACAAATTGTATGGGAAGTTGTCCAAATGCTCATTTTATCAATCAAAGATTCACTACTTAGGGCATTCCATCTCCGACGAAGGTATCATCGTGGATCCAACAAAGGTCGAGGCTATTATGGAATGGTCTGTGCCAACAAATGTCTTGTAAGTGCGTAGCTTCATGGGTTTAGCAGGATATTATCGATGGTTCGTCGAGGGACTTTCGAAGATAGAAAATCCGATCATGGAGTTGCAGAAGAAGAACAAGAAGTTTGTTTGGACCGAGAAATGCATGGAAGCATTTGGGAGGCTCAAAGAGTTGTTGACAACAACATTGATACTAAAGGTCCCTGACATGGACATAGACTTCTTGGTATGCACTGACGCATCCAAGGAAGGCTTAGGTGGAGTCTTGATGCAAGACAAACAAGTGATCACTTACATCTCGAGGAAACTGAGAAGGAATGAGGAGAACTACACGACGAATGATTTGGAGTTGTTAGCCATCGTATATGCCTTGAAGGTTTGGATACACTACCTTGTTGGATGAAAATTTGAACTAAAGATAGACCATTGTGGACTACAACACATCTTTACGCAAAGCGACTTGAATGTGTGACAACGACGTTGGTCAGAATTGCTTAGAGAGTACGACTTTGAGATTACTTACATAAAAGGAATAGTGAACCGAGAGGCAGATGCATTGAATCAGAGACCACACATATTTTTGGTGTTGCCTCTTCAAACAAATCTACATGAAAAGATTATAAATTTACAGCGTGACGATGACTGTTACAAAGAGGTCGAGGGTTTTATTGGACAAAATACAATGATGGTACCAAGATTTGAAGGATTTACATTTGACGACGATGGATTATTAAGGTTTAAAAATTGGATTTACATACCAACAAATGACGAGTTGAGGAGCTTGATCCTAAGTGAGGCTCGTAGAGAAGTATACATGGCTCACCCAGGAGTCACGAAGATGAGGGCAGACCTTAAACCCTTATTCTTATGGAAAGGAATGAAGGCAGACATAGTCAACTATGTGGCCAGATGTCTAGAATGTCAGTAGGTAAAGGCTGAACATAGACATCCATCAGGATTACTACAGCCACACGTTAATTCAGAATCGAAATGGGAGGTTATTTCGATGGATTTTATTGTTGGATTTCCACTGACAACAAGGAGACATGACTCGATTTTCGTAGTAGTAGACACTCTAATGAAGAGTGCTCACTTTATTCCTGTGCATACGACATATCAGGCAACTGACATAGCTAGAGTTTTCATCAGTGAGATTGTGAGGTTACATGGTGTGCCTAAGAGGATTATATCCGATCGAGGATCGGTGTTTACCGGGTGATTTTGGATGAGTTTCCAAGAGGCCTTGGGAACCCAACCTAAATTCAGTACTGCGTATCACCCAGAGACTGACGGGAAGACGGAATGAATGAACGAGACCTTGGAGGACATCTTGTGCATGTACGTGATGGACCAACAAAAGCATTGGGAAGATTTCTTGCCACTGGTGGAATTCACTTATAACAACAGTTACCAAAGCACCATTAAGATGGTGCCTTTCGATTTTTTTTACGGGGGACCATGTTCGTGCCAGATGCCTTTGAGTTGGGATCAGATTGAGGATAGGGTCATGGTGGGACCATAACCGATCCAAGAAATGGAAGAGAAAATGCAAACAATAAGACAAAGGATTAAAGAAGCGCAGGATCGGCAGAAGAGTTATGCAGATGTGCACCGTGTCGACCATAATTACGAGGTTGGCGATCGAGTCTTCTTGCGGGTAAAACTGCATAAGAGTTCGATCAAGTTTGTAAAGGGAGCTAAACTCTCTCCTAGGTTTGTGGGACCTTTTGAGATTGTGGAAAGGAAGGGGCCAGTGGCCTATCGACTAGCCTTGTCTGATTCTTTGAGGTGTATGCATGATTGTTTTCACATATCTGTTTTGAGACATTATATTAGTGATCTTACACATGTTATTGACATGAGTTCCTTGCAGGTATCAGATGAGGGGGTGCTCATAGCTAAGACGATCTGCATCATGTATCACCACTTTCGACTGCTACGACGTCAAACAATAGATCAGGTCAAGGTCCAGTGGGACAACTATAGTCTGTACTCAATGACCTAGGAGGACGCACATGATATGCACCAACAGTTTCCATTTTTGTTTGATAGATAGACTTATGATACTGTGATACACACTATTTCGACACTTATACTGTGAAACTTCGGGACGAAGTTTATACCAAGAGGGGGTGTATGTAACATCCCACTCTTGCACACACTAAGCGAACTTATTCTTTGAGGACACTTGCTCGCAAGTGATCCAGATTATTATACTATTAAGCAGTTGATTTTGATTATGAGGCGTTATGGGTAGATGACATGTTGTTTTGTTGCATTGACATAGAAAGGTGTTATTGACTCAGTTTTACTGAGTTTGCAGGATTATGGACCTCGAGGATGCAGATGCATTGATGGAATCCCTTGGACTCCAGATCAAGTCGGGGAGTGAACTATTGGGGTTTGATTGTTTTATATGTGATATTAGTGCATCTGAATAGATGATATGATTATGGATATATTTCTTACATGATTCGTTGATGATGCAGACTGACGATAGCCTGTCGACCAGACTCACATGTGGAGTAGAGGGGTCACGCACGACTACCAGAGATGTTGAGGGAGAGGGGTGGACAACAACCCTGCCACAACCTACTAGCACTCCCACCGTGGCTCAAACTGTAGGTTAACGATTACCTAGTTCGAGAGGACCCATGATGCCATGAGGGTAGACTACGATAGTCACTCACGATGATTCTAAGGGGCACGCAATAAGGCAGGGGCCTTATTCCTTAGAGGCCCTTAGTATCCCACAAGATCACCTGGAAGAGTATTGACTCCAGGGGTTTTTTATGTCTACCAAGTCATTTAAGAGGCGAGTGACACCCTTGGATCATGTGGTGCGTCCTGAAGTGCACATTGCGTAAGAAAAATGGAAAGAGATGAGTTGCACCCTTGGAGCACGTGGTGCGTCCTAAAGGGCATGTCGCACAAGAAAAATGGAAGGAGACGAGTGGCACACTTAGAGCATGCAGTGAGTCCTGAAGGGAACGTCGCATTGTTAATTAATAAATGAATAACCATAGATGGCCTTAGGACGAATAACATGATAAGAAAAATTTAAAACAATTTCCCTAATAAAATGTCGCCCAGCTTCAAAAATTAAAATCTAGGTCTTGGTGAAACTTGCGGTAAAAGAAAAATATGTTTGTAAAAAAAAAAAATAATAAATAAATAAAAATGATAATCAACATTAATCATGTGTCGAGAAGGGGGTGAGTAATTCTTTTAATTTATAAAAATATTTTGGGGGATAAAATTAAAAAAAAGGGGAAAATAATTGTTTTGTCACTTATACTAATTAAAATTTATTAATTAAAAAGGGAAAAGGGAAAAAGTTAATTTTCTACACCTGCCAAATTGAGTTTTAAATAAAAAGGGAAAGAGGGAAATCAAAAATAATTAGGAAACTAGGAAAAAGCGGGAAACATAAAAAGAAAGGGGAAACATAAGGAAAAAGTAGAAAGTCTGACTTAGTAAGGTATCTAGCATTCAAGAACTTTCTAAATTAAACTCAACTAGTAAATTAATAAGGGGGAAAGTCATTAAAACTTGTAAGAGAATATGGGGACACCTAGGAGCGATTCTAGGAATGATTTTAGGTGGGTGAGGGAAATAGGGGTAATTAATTAATTAATGAAATTAATTTATGAAGGAATGAAGGGGATGGGTGAGACATGTACGGGGAGGATTTTTATGAATTAAATTATTAAACATTAAATTAAATGGGATTTTGGGAAAGTAAGGGATTTCAAAACTCTATATAATGGAGGGAGGATAAGGATGATGGATCTCTTTTGTTATGTGCAACGTTATGCTACATAAATTTATACTTGACTGACTTAGCTTGTGGGAGTTGGGATACCCAGCTCGGTAAGGAGTGGTAGCTTGGCCTTGCGAGGTGAGTTGGGAGCTAGATGATTCTCTGGTTAGTGTGTGTGGCCCCTTTATGGCTTGGGGGTTTAAGGGGGAAGAAGAGTACCCCTAGCATTGGTTGGGAGGTATCAGTGAAGTCTCATCGATCGGCAAGCGGGAGTTTCCCAGAGCACGTGGGACATCAACTCAGAGCGGGTGACTTGGGCTATGGTACGCTTCCTTTATTTCTACATGGTAGATTGTTAGTATGATTCATGCTCTTAGTTTTGTATGTTTAATTGGGTAAATAAAATGATTGTCTTAGCCTTCTAGTTGATGACTGAAATTTCCCCCATAGCCTTTAGCTCGATGTTTATTGAATCCCATGGCCTTCAATCCCTGCATGTCTTGATCGTCCTATGGTTTATTGATTATAATGATTACGGTTTATTTTGCCTTCGTCCCTAGTTCATCAGTCCTCACCTGAGCAGTCGGCTAGGAGCCGGATCTACGGTCGTCACTTTGGTGTTAATAGACCTATGGATCCAAATGCCCTGCTTTTTTGTGCGTGGATGATGAGTGAAGGAGGTACCTACCAGCCGTATACCCTTGTCGATTGTTCCTGGTTGAGTGATTGTCTTGGGCCTTGTTGCGATGGATTACCTCTGCGATTGTTTTTCCCTTCCGGAAACGATCCGCTTATGATTCTCTACATTTTAAGTCTACGTTTCTAATGCTTCTCCTAGCGACTTATTATGCGTTTTTCCTTACTTCTAGTTTGCCTTTCTCTACAACTTAACTCTTTGTTTTTTTTTAAAGTGTTGCTGAAAAATTTAGCTCTACATTGTATTACCTCCCCAGCTACTTAACTTTGTGTTGTGTTTTTTTTTATGGCTTTATTCTCTGCTTAGGTTTTACCTCTGCACTATAATGGGTGAAGATGATTGAGACTGCATTTTTGGGACTGCAATTTTTGTTTGCATACTAATATGTGTGAGGGAGATTTATGGTGGGCTGCTTCCTACCTCTAGCAGCCCTATATTCTCTGCATTATGCTACTATGAAGGCGTTTTCATTGCCTGATCTTATAGCTCGGCGTTTTTTTTACTTGACTATGATTTTACATTCACTTACATTGACTGTGATTTCACATTTACTTACATAGCCTACGATTTTACATTTACCCACCATAGACTGCAATTATTTCTTTTATTCCTCTGCATTTTGCATGGATTAATCGTTACTTAATACATACTCGGATACATGTATCACTCGGCTTGAATTTAGTTTAGATACAGTCAAATTTTCGCAGGTAGCAATTAAATTGGTTGATAGAGTTTCAAAGTTGCTTTCGCTTTGAGAATGGTGGCGTGGCATCTGTGTGTAATGGTAGAACTTTCTTTCTTCTTGTGTAATGTTGAATGATCATTATTTGGACAGTGATATGAATAGCTTGCACAACGAATTCCTCCCTTTTCCACCACGATTAGTTGCAGCATAGATTTCGTTTTCACTGCCAAATGGACCCCGATTTTGCAGGTTGTACTGGCTACGTTTTCTTTCCACGAACCACGAAATTCTTATTGTGAATGGCGGTGTTTGCCCCATGTTGATTGTGTTTCAACCTGTAGATGTTAGCGACCACTACCTTGTTGACATTGAAAGAATGCCTATGCATTGGGATGGATGATGATTGTGTTTTCTCTTTTACCACAATGATTTTCGTTCTTCTCTTTTTTTTCAGTGATATCAGTACATGCACTTTAGCTAACGATTTTTTTTTTAAGCGCTTTAGATGGCCTGTTATCATGGATAGATTTATGGTAGCATCAGTTGATGGTAGTTTTATTAATAGCGTAGGATAGCATGTTGACAACAATCCTTACTGTAAGAGTGACTACGATTTTCCCAGCTAATAGCCTGGCGATTTTGACTTTTGGAAAATGCAAGTGTTACCCTTATTGCATGACGATTTCCCATTTAATACATGCATGTTCATTTAATTCGTTTATTTCCTCTTTATTACCCGCGTTTATTTAAGACTACAATTACTTATTTTCGATTTATTACCTGCATTCCATTTAATGATGGTGTTAATTTCCCGGCAATTTACATTTTCTGGCAAGTGCGTGTACCAATTTACAGTTGTCTACTTGCACCTTTAATAGAAACTCTTTAGCTGATAGGTGTAGAGGGATGACTTGTTTTACACAGCAATTGATTTAGCATTTTTGTAATGGATAGCTTCTCCCTTAACTGCCTTTGATCAATACATCATTTAATTTGATTGGATAGGCCTTATGTCGAATAGACAGCCTTAATTTAATTAGACTAGACTTGTCATTTAGTTTTAATATTGATTTTACCAGACTTGTTAATTAAGAAGGTAATTATTGCTTATAGTGTTAGTATTGACTTAATTAAGCTTGCTAAATTGATTTTCATTTAGATTTAATTTAGAGGGTACATTGATGACCCAATTATCTTTTAGACTTGCTCCATTTGATTGCATTTAATGTTAAAATGGACGGTGCATTAAGGGCTAATTTGTAAATTAATATTGTTAACTAGTGGGATAATTGTAGCTTGTGCCTCGATATTGTTAACGTCATCTGTGAGGTAAATTGCTAAACTAGATTGTAATTAGTGATAAATTTAGATTTTTCCAATTCAGATTGTAATTAATGTTAATTAGATTAGCATGTATTGATTGAATTGTGATTCAGACATGCTGATTTAGAGGGTAAGTTATGTTACTTATATTGATATCTATTGATTTATTTAGACATGATTAAAGGGTTGGGTTGTTGACGAAGTCATGTGTTGGCTTGCGTCTTCCCTTGTTGTCATCCTCTTGTGTCTCGTCGACCTATTGTTGGGGTTTGGGTGTAGTCTTGTGTCAATTGTTTCGCCTCCTAGCGCAAATGGATTTTCTTGAATCCTTGGTCCCGTTAGGATTGTTGCGCCAAGGTTATTGACACATCTATCATCTGGGGACGACATGATTCCTGACGAGGGGATCATGGCACGCCCTATTGGATAGCGGCGAATGATAACTTGGCTGGAGTAGATGCCTTCCGTGTGAGTGTTGTTGAGTGTTGTAAGTTTGTTTTTGGTGCATGGGTTGAACAACTTAATGCGTTGGGTTTGCGCGCCTTGAGGTTCTAGTCTTTGGTCATCAAGGTCATTGTGTCAGGAGGGGGATGTTGTCTCTTATCTTGTAGGCGTGGTCTTGTTTGCGTCGGGCGGGTAGTCGTTCCTCCTTGTTGATATACGTATGTTTCGCCCAGTTTCCCTTGTGCCAGTGCGTGGAGTCATAGTTTCTTGTTGCCTGGATTGCATGCTTGCATTCGTCGTCAGTGATGTGGTTAAACTGTTGTCTTCGTCTCCTTCTTGCCTTTTAAAAAAAAAAAAATTGCACTTCTTCTTCACTCGTAGTCGTAACGAAGAGCAGTCATTACACAATGAATGTACTCTTTGACAAATAAGAAAATAATTTTGTGGTTTTTCTCGCATTGGGTTTCCATGTAAAACTTTGGTGTACTATGTTTATGTGTTGTTTATGCATTGATTTATGGAAATGATGCTATATTGAATGTTGATTGAATATCATTAAAGATTTATATTATGGTTAAAGAAATAAAAGTACTAATACTGATTCACCCCCCCCCCCTCTCAGTATTCCAACAATTGGTATTATATCTAGTCCTTCAAGAAGAAGTCTAACCACTGAAAGGAGATCATGGTATACACTAAGATTGGAGCAACAAGGTTTGATGGTTAGAACTATACCTTGTAGAATAAAAGGATGAATTGTTTTTTACAGGAACAAGGATTTTATATTTGGAAAGAAATAGTATATGGGTATACAACACCAGCCACTCCCCCAATTGACAGAGATGGAAAGAAGATCAGCAGAAAAAATCAAAGGATAAAGGTACTATTATGAGAAATTTAGTTGATTCAATTTTTGTCAAAGTTATGCATTGTGATGGTGCAAAGGATCTTTGGGATAAACTCCAAAAGGTTTATGAAGGAGAAGCCAAGGTAAAGGGAGCTAAGCTTCAAATTTCCAGAGCTAAGTTTGAATAGTTGACGATGAAGGAAGATGAAGACATTGCAGCCTACCTTCTGCGAGTTAACGAAGTAGTCAACACTATTAAAGGATTGGGAGTAGAATTTGATGACTCAATGGTTGTTCAAAAAGTATTGAGGTCTCTTCCTATGAGATTTTATTCTAAAATATCATCCTTAGAATAAAGAGCAGATCTCGGTACATTGATCATGGACAAACTACATGGAATATTTACATCCTATGAGATGAGAACAAAACAAGAGAACCCAGTCACAAAGGAAGCAACTTTCAAGGCATCCAAGAAGAAAAAGAAGAAGCGAAAGAAAAAATTGAAACCAAGTTTCAACTACAATGATGATTCAGACAAAGATGAAGAGATGGCTAACTTTGTAAGAAAATTGTAGAAAGGAATGGAAAAGTGTAAAGGTATGCTTCCATTGAAATATTTTAATCGTGGTGGTATTGGTAATTTTGCTTCTAAATGTCCTCACAGGAATAAAGACATTGATGAAGAAGAAGTTTCTAAAAGGGAAAATAAATTTCAAAAGGGAAACAATAGAAGAAACAATAAGAAATTATTCAAGAAATTTTTCTACTCAAAAGAGGACAATTCATCATCAGAAAAGGAGGATAATGACAGTGACAATGATTATGAAAGGGTACTCTTCATGGCAATAGAATATGATTCCAAAGAAGAAGGTGAATTTGATCTCATGGCAGATCTAATCAGTGCATTAGAAGAACTTAGGAAGGAAAGAAAGAAAAACAAGTCACTCAAGGCAGAGTTAAAAATGAAAGAGGGATCTCAAAATTCCAACTCTGAAGAACTAGAGTAGATGATCACAAGTCTAAAAATTCAAATAGAAGAATACATAAGAATTGAGGAAATTCTTATAAGTCAGTTAGAAGAAAAGGAGAAAACGATTGGAATCTTGGAAGTAGAAGTAGTCCCTTTAAGGAAATATATTCATAAGAAAGATATGCGGCAGAGGAGCACCAGAATATTAGATCAAATCATCAATAGTAAAAGATCATAAGATGACAGGTTCATTCTAGGATACAATCAAGTGCAGAATGAGAAATAGTCAAGCTACAAGACAACATAATAGGAATAAAAAAAAATAAGCTATGTAGATATTGTCAAGAAGGCAGAATGCAAGCCCCCAAAGAAGAAAATTCTATAAATAAAGAAGACTCAAGAAGAAAAATTTAGAAGGAGTGCATCACAAAGAACATCATCTATTCTCAGGTATCAAAGATTCTTTTATGGTATTGTTTTAATTGTGCTAATTTTGTACATAAATCTATAAACTGTAGAACCTATGCCAAGAACAGAAGAAACAATGAAGATTACTTAAATAATAGTTATCCCAGAAAATATTATGAAGCCTACAACAAAAACCAAAAAAGTTTTGGTTCATTGAGCAATGAAGTAGAATGATATAAATGCCACAACTATGGACATATAGCTCGTGATTGTAGAATCATTATGGATACCTATATGAAAGAGAACATTGGTATCATATATAAGAATATCTGGAAAAGAAAACAAGAATAGGTAAAAGAAGAAAAAATGTATGAAGGAAACCCATAAGTCATACTCTTAGGATTTGCAACAGTACAATATCAGGATAAATCTACAAGCAAAAATGAAGATGTCACATACAGGAAGGTTATGAGAAGAAATGAAAAACAATAAGAATAGGTGAATGAAAACCAGGTCTCAAATATCGTAATCACAAGATTTGCAGCAATGCAAAATCATGATGAATCGAGAGGCAAAGAGAAAGATGTCAGACTTCAGGAAGAGGAAGATTACTCTGCATTAGAGAGGATATTTTTTGAGCCATTTGTCTTGGAGACTCCCAGTTAATATGAATATTGGACAGGGGGAGTCTATGTAGCAGTTGTTATAGTTCATAGATCTATCCTTTAGATAGAATGGAATGTTTTAGAGTGGTTCGATGATAGATGGGTCAACATTATGGACAGTTGAGTAGCAGAGTCATGAATAGTATGGGTCACATGGATAAGGATGGATTCGTAAGACACTTGGAAGGATTGGATATATATATGAGAGTGGATGAGAGCATGAGTTCAGGATAGATTGTTTTAGAGACTAACTCAAAGACAGTTGGATTTTTTTGATAATGAAATATTTTAATGCTCAAACTTTGAATGCTTTTATATATGTCAATGATTTACAAGAGGAAGCACCAATGGAAAAAAAATACAAAAGGAAGTAGGTACAAGAAGACCTACATAGAGAATTCAAAGGGAGAGAAGCTCCAGAAAGAGAGTTACCTTTTTTCCTAGGATATCAAAGGGGGAGTAAGAGAAATATCCAGAGAGAAAGAAAAGAGGCATGAAGACAAGGGGAGAAGCCCCAAGGGAGATACCCTTTTTCCATTGATGTCAAAGGGGGAGATATAGAAACATTGATGAGGAGCGATGGTCACAGAGCGAGCATGAGCATGGTGTTTCCATGTCTAATTGTTGTCATCAATGTTGGTGTTTCCATCAATTCCAAAGGATGAGATTTTTGGACAGTTGGTTGTCATTGATGTGAACCCTTGGAGAAGTTTGGAAGCCCTAGAGATGTAGACAAGATCATTATATACTTGGTTTTCGTGTTATAGATATACCATTGATATTGACACATTGCTAAGGTATACACTTGGTATATGGTAGCACATAGATAGGATACATCTCTTGGTGATGATGGTACTTGGTTGAGGTACACCATTGGTATTACTTGTTATGGTACAAATCATGGTACTTGTTGGTACATGGTATGGTATAGGAACATATCTTGTGATAGTATGTTGGTGACTTGCGTACATGCTTGGTAGAGGCATGTGTTGGTGATGGTGGACATCTGGTTGAGAGGTTCCCTTGGTATATGATCCATGTGAGAGGATCTACTGATATGTTGGTCATGGTCATGGAACCTCAATTGATTGAGGAATAAAGACATGAAGTTCAGTATACTTGCAGGTAAGACTATCATAGATGGATAGTATGCATCATGCCATTTTCGGTGATATATGGTACACCACGTACTTCCTCACGGTTGAGGAGATATGGCTCTATGAAGTTGGAGGACACTCAAGAATATTCTATAAACCTTTAGAAGGTCATCATGAAGCTTGAACAGTTTTGTGGATTTTTGTATGAGGTGTGTGTGGTTGCATTATTGATGAGATAGGGATATCGGTAATAGAAACAAAGGTATCGGGAATAGCAACAACAACATGTTATCATTTACAACAACATATGTAGTGAAAGAGTTGTCTACAATTATATTTCAGGGCGGTTGGATGGGGAAAGGAAAGGAGGTTGTATCCTCCTTCTGGTTGGAGCCAAAAAATTAGGGAGTTGGATCTTCCTTCAGGTTGTAGCATGTAAATAGGGGGTTGAAGACTCCTTCTAGTTGTAGCTGGAGAAATAGGAAGTTGTTGCTTCCAATTAATGTACTCTTTTACAAATAAGAAAAGCATTATGTGTTTTTTTTCCGCATTAGGTTTCCACGTAAAAATTCGGTGTACTATGTTTATGTGTTGTTTATGCATTGATTTATGGTACTAACGTTGTATTGAATGTTGATTGAATATCATTGAAGATTCATATTGTGGTTAAAGAAAGAAAAGTACTAATATTGATTCACCCCCCCTCTTAGTATTCCAACAACTATGTGGTCTCTCTATAGTTGGACATATTGTTCAATGAATTTTTGGTTTAACCGCATAAACATTTTTCAGTAATGAGTTTTGAGGAAACACTTCACTTATCATTTAAATATTATCATGCAAATACTTAGCCTTTCAAAACAACAAATTTCTCTTGTAGTTTCTTGAATATTGAGATTACAAATAATGGAATGGAGACTTCTACTATTACACTTGGACCTGTTGTTAAGCCAAAAAATAATTGAAAGTTATATGTCCAAGTGTGAAAGTATGCATTCCATTATATACAGTGTCATGTATCCTAAGCCTATTGAGAGAATCACATGCCAAGTTTAACATATACAACACATGCCAACTTTAACATATAATCATATGTTGAGCAAATGAAGTGACATATATTCATTCACATCTCGTTCTCATCTTCAACTTCAACAATTGGATATATGTTTAGATATTATTGATTCATTTGAGGTTGGTACAAAAGTGGCATCAAAATAATGACATATATTTGTTCTCATCTCCTCGTCTTCAACTTTAACAATTAGATCTATGTTTAAATATTATTGGTTTATTTGAAGTTTGTACACAAGTGGCATTGTGCATGGTCAAATGAAATGTCATATAATTGTTTACATGTCCTTATCTTTGTTTTCAACAATTAGATTTATTTTTTGACATTAATAATTTGTTTAATAAAATGAAATAGCATATATTTGTTCAATGTTTTGATGTTTAATTTCACTAATAAATATAGGTTTAGATATTAATAATTTCTTTAAGATTAATATAAAAGTAACATAATATATCATAATAAAAAGTATTATCATCATAAAAAATGAACTTTTGTTGAATGGTCATGTAATTCGAACCACGCATCCTGAAAAATGAACTTTTTGTTGAATGAGAAACTCCAACCATTCATGTGTTAAGTTAAATTAATATGGTTCGAGGGGTATATTAAATTAGGTGTATGTTTTTATTTACATAAAATAAATTATGCGTAAAAATTTTAACACAATTTTTATTAGCCCATCCTGAAAATTGAACTTTTTGTTGAATGAGAATCTCCACCCATTCATGTGTTAAGTTAAATTAATATGGTTCGAACGGTATATTAAATTAGGTGTATGTTTTTATTTAGATAAAATAAATTATGTGTAAAAAATTTAACACAATTTTTATTAGAGGGCAAATTAGAAGGTGATATCATATTTTAATTTTTAAAATTTTGAATAATATTAATAATTGATATAGTAAAACGTTACAATTAATTTGAGCATTTTTTTTTCAATTTAAAAAAAAACTAAACATCCTCACATTTTTATTTGGAGAATTTGTGTTAGTGTTCACTAATTATGATAACATTTTGAAATACCATATTCAACTCCACAAACCATTTCTTGAATTTTGCAAGCTCAAAATGAAGTTCAAAGTTCAACATCATTTATGTGTCAGAACTTTGTGAAAATTGGTAGTGTATAAGAACTATTTTCTATTAATATGAAAGTTAGGGATTAAAATCTACACCATTGCCAATAGAGTGGAAGTCGAACGCAATATCTCTACTTTTCATTTCATTCAAAAGCAACATTGGAAGAGAATGTTATATGCACCAATCACGATCATCAATCAATTTCATTTCATTGTATATTCTCATGCCTTGGGGATGGAATCCAGTAATAGTAATCATACAAATATTGTGAAATTGATAAGTTGTGATGGCAAAATATTCCAAATGGAGGAGGTTGTGGCTTTCGAGTCTTAGATTATGAAGAAGGTGATGGAGGACTTAGGTACTCATAGAGATATTCCTCTACCTTTTGTTTCCATCAAGACTTTGGAAAAGGTTATCCAATATTGCAGATACCATGTACTTCATGCCCCTCATGATGTTAAGAATAGGTGGGATTCAGATTGATTTTCAAGTGTAATAAGTTTGATCATGCTTTGTTTTTTTTTAAGTAAGATTGTATAAAAGTCTGTCAAAATCCGAGAGTACAAAGAACTTTCATAGTTTCAAACTGTAAACACTGAGATGCCCCTGAGGGGAAACCATCTCAGCCAACCGAACCACTTCATAGCTTAAGTCTTAGACATCTACTGACATAAGGAGAGTTCGAAATTCAGGCCCCTAACGGCGGTCGTTACACCAGTACAATTAGAAACATAACCATAATAACCATAGACATTTGCAGGAGAGGTGGCCAAAAAAACGGTGGCCATGCGCACAAAAAAGACAGCAAATACATTGAGATGTATCACCGATATGGACTGTAATGTGGCCACACGGCCAGGTAGAAGGCGCCAAATGTCAAGTCCCCGAGAAGAGGTGGCTCCTCTTCGATTGGTGTCCCATCCACTTGCATGGCGTCATCTAGTTGTGGTGGCCCATTCCCCTCTTGCTAGTCATTCTCCAGCTGGAATGGAAGTCCCTTCTCCTCGAGCTTTGGCACAACCTGGTACGAAGTTTCCTGTGAGGGAGTTGGTGCCAACACTGGTGTCAGAGCTTCTGTTGCTTGGGCTACCATTGCTGGGGGGTGAAGAGCACCCTGCATTCCGGAGAGAAAATGCAAGAGTTGAGAGGCCTTGTCGTCCAAGGTCTGTAGGAGGAACTGGAGATCATCCATGTCTCGGTGCAGGTCGAAGACCGGGATCTGCAACAGTGCGAGGCCTGATTTCCATTCACATTATGGATCAACGTTTGAGCTTACTCGAGAGTGGTGTTGTTGACGTGAGGTTTGACTGGCTTCTGAACCATCCATCTAATATCGAGCGTTGAGAGGCGGGTCTTGAGGCGACTGGGAGGCCAGAGAGTTAGGAGTAGCCAACGACCGTGGAAGTGAAGCAGAGGTCAAATTTCCAGAAGGTCCTGGATTGTAATCCAACAAGGTTGCTGAGCAATCCAACCCTTCCAATTGGTTGGCGAGTGACACAGAAAGGGACGAGAGTTTTGCTGGAGTTTGGGTCAATTGCGCCAGGGAGGAGGATGAGGTGGTCGATAAGGAGGAAGAAAAATGGGAGGGAGTGGGTGAGGGATGGAGAACCAGAAGGGGTCGGCTTGGCTTCCAGGTTGACCCTCGTTTGGACTTCCCTTGAAGCCTAGGAATCTTTGAAACAGGAGAGAAAAAATGAACCAGGAACAGACCTGGAGAGGGCGACAACAGACCAGGGAGAGTCTGGGCAAGAGGCCAAGCTCTAAAGAAAATAACCAGGAATGAATGAGCCATCTCGAAGCCCTGAAGAAAATAAAATAACCCGAGGAGTTGGTGCAATTTCATAAATAACCGCACACGTGGAGTAAAGACCGAACGAAGGAACTGGTCCATCGAGTGGACGGCAAGATATAGCAGGGTGCACTGAGAGTAATGGTGCCATGTCTTGCGCGAGATGGATTTAAAGGAATGAGGCAGGTGGGAGGGAGAGGCACGCGGACATCACGTGGCCGGCGCCACGGAGGTTGTCTCTCGATTTCTCCTCTCGACATGTGTCCTCCACTAGCACCCCATCCAGGGGATAAGTTTGATCATGTTAATCATGGTACAATTTATCTTTTTTTTTTCGAATGGAATTTAGAGTGTAATTGAATCCAATATATTATGTTTTTCATGGTATTTATTCATTTTATGAAATCATGTATATTCATGTTTGAGCATAGGATGCATATATGATAATAAACAATGGCAAGGACATGTCTTGGGATAAGACAAATAAGAGGCTTTTGAGAATGTTGATGTACAATTTGAAGGAAAAGGAAAGGTTTCATAATTTTGAAGTGGAAAATTTTCCATATTCAATAAAATATTAACACTATCACAAGGGAGTGGGAAAAATAATAAATAATAAAGACACCATATTAGGTGAAATATGTTTGAATTAGTCTTGTTTTTAGTCACTCATGTCTCTGTGCCTTTAAGTTTTATATGTAATTCACTAATTGGAATATAGTGTATTTTTCTTGTAACATCCCCGTTTTTAATCCCCAATTTAGTGATGCATACTGTAAATATGATATATGGCCGGCCACATGCCCGATGATGCAATATGTAAACATTGTATATTGAAAAATACTAAAATAAAATCTAAGGACGACTACATATGGACACGGACAGAGTAATGGGGGATAAGTTTCCACAAGAGAAAGTGAGGCTCTGAGAGGGGGGCCAAGGGGGAATTACCCATGTCTATGAATCTCAACCCACCTTTCTAAATTTTATTATTGTGTATAAACCTTATTTTTTATATTTGAGTGTTCCCAAATCCAATCATTGAATACATGTAAGAGGGTTGGTGTGTGAGATCACCTCATGGAGTTATTGATATCATGGTCTGAGTACAAGCAAGCATGGGGGGAGTGTGAGAGAAAATTAAATCCTTTTGCAGAAGAGTGAGAGTCAAGCAAGCATGGGAAGAGAAGGAAATTCGTATGGGAAAAGGGAGCAATTTTTACAACCATTTTTTGGGACAGCAAGGTAGTGCAAAGGGTTGGAGCTTGAAGGAAGCCATAGTGGGCATGTGTGATAGTTGTTTCGGAGCTGCAAATGCATGAATAAGAAATCCATTAAGCCTATGGAGTGAAATTTCTAAGTGAGAGTTTTTCCTAGAGAAATGAGTTGTTGCTATGGGTTTTCTTGTTACAACTGACATCCATGGAGTCCCCAGTAAGAGAGATTCCTATCCAACTTGTGTTGGATCCCTAGAGTGAAGTGGGAAGGCCTGAGGGAATATGTGTAGTGAATGGGGATCCAATTTCTTGGGTTGTGCAGGTTGAGGGTAAGAGAGTTGGTGGATTGGGATAGTTGTAGGAGAAATTAGCTTGTTATGGGTTGTGTTGGACTATGAGTGGACAATAGAGAGACACCTCTTTCTTGTGGATCCATGGACCTAGCTCGGGGGTGATGTTTTGCTAATATTTGGAGTAGTAAATATATGGTTGAGTGGAATGTATGTCCCATGCAGTCAGATGCACTTTGGTTTAAAAGATAAGTGTTTATCTTTATTACATTGTTTATATTTTTGGGTTTTAATTGTTGCACATATACTATGATCTTGAAAAAATGATATGTTGTTGTGTATTGTATAATTGGCTACATTCATAATCATGGAAATGCATGTAAATCCTCAATGCATTGCATTGAATTATGGGATTATTTTTTGTGTGCTTACTATGAGTTTTAAGCAGTTGTATGTTGTTGTGTGCAGGTTAATTTAGTTGCAAATCATGTTTTAAGAATGTTGTTAACTACTTGGGAATTTTAGCATGCATGTATTTGATTTAATTGGTATCAAAAAATTTCAAATTGTCGGGTTTAGTAGCAGGGAACAAAACACTTCTAGACTAATGACAATGAGAGTGATTTGAAAGAATCAAATGGTATTAGCAACTTTTTAACCTATATGATTTTTTTATTACATCTTTAACAATTAACATTTTTTTATTTTAATGAAATCATGCTTTTGTATTATGTTTTTATTGAGTGAGGATGGGGAGGGTTTAGAAGATGAGGACTGAATTGACAACAATTCAACTAACTTCATTAAATCAACACTTGATGTAAAATTCATTCCATTTCCTTCTATGTGTAGTTGTTTTTTCATGCTATGTTGTATACAAAGTTGACATTTCTGAACTGGGGTGGTAGTGCAACACTTATTTATAAATAGCTCAATCAACTTCTAATTTCAAGTTCATTTCGTTTCTTCTCATTGGCCTTATATGTTAGTAGAGAGATCTTTGGGGGTGGTTGATTAATGCCACTTAACCAAGGAATCATCCCCCTCTCCATCACTGAAGGTTTTTTTATTGGGTTCTCAATAATACATGCATGTTTATATGTTTCCTTTTCCATTTCATGATATTAGACTACAAATATTATCTATCAATTTAGATGCGATTTTATCCTTCTTTTATATGGTTTTATAGGAGTGGCCTTTGTGATCCCACTTTGTATCCCACATTACAATTGTACTTAGAATTCCATTTGAATTATTTGTGGTCGGTGGTTGGATATTATTAAAACTATATTATCTTATCTTATTTGCGGTCAATGGTTGGATATGTGTAGATATTTTATTAAAACTATATTATTATATTGGATATTATATTAAAACTATCTTATCTTATTTATGGTCAGTGGTGGGATATGTGTAGATATTTTTTCATATTATGTTGTATATTTCCCTAGGGTGGCAGTGTACCACTTATTTGTAGGCAGAAAAGTTACATGGTTATTTTATAATTTAATTTAAATTTCATCAGTGTTTATATATAAAAAAAAATTATTTACATGGTTTGAAATCAATTGAATGATGTGTACTAAAATTTCATAATCAAATTTATGGTTACATGGTTTTTTTCCTCTTGTGGTATGAAATTGACTAATGTTAATGTTAGTGCAATACAAATTCACAATTGCATTTATATATACATGTTTTTTCACTCATGATATGATTAGTATATTGTACAATAGTTGCATACAAATCATCAATCTCAACAATGTTAAAATATTAAAAAATAGTAATCATACATAAATACATGATTATATTATAATATTAAATAATTAATAAATATTAATTAAATAAACAATAATAATTTAATTAATAAAAACAATTAAACTAATAATAATTACATAATTATCAGTAATTATGATGTAATTTTTGACATAGATATGATGCAAAAAAAAAAAAGCAAATCCGATGCTAACATGGCTCAACTTGCTTGAATATGATGTATTTTTGACACATTTATGAAATTAAATAACACAATTTTGATGCTAACACTATGCAAATATCATGCTAACATGACTCAAAGTTTATGAATTCGACGCCACTATGACACTAACACGACATAAAGTTTCAAATATATTTTGATGTCATTACTATTCTAATATGACACCTAAGTGAATAACAATGACACAAAAATGATGCATATCGATGCTAATGTGATGCAAGAAACACATGTTCGATGCATAATCGATGAGACAACACTAAAAAAAAAATTGAAACAAAGATGGAGACAATGCATATATGATGCACAAAAGATACATGTGACACCTATTTCACTGTAAATGTGACATTAGAAAGAGTGTGCATCCTAAAATGTGATGTTAGGGAGGGATAGAATGACAAAAAACGTGATTCCCCCTTGTGTGTTGTATTTAGTGTCAGCCAAAAATAAATATTTTTTCCAAAATTTACACAACATTAAGTTGCTAAAAATGATGATATAACCCCATATTGTAGTAGTGAATGTTATTGCTTTTTTTTTTTTAAGTTGGTACAAATGTGGCATAATACATGATCAAATGGGGTAGCATATATTTGTCCATATGTCCTCGCATGTTAAATTCTACATATAATCATATGTTCATCAAACAAACTGGCATATATTTCTTCACATCTCCTCATCTTCAACTTCAACAATTGGATCTATGTTTAGAGTCTAGACATGAATCATTTGTCTAAAGTCTGTATGAAAGTGGCATAGTATATGATCAAATGAAATAGCATATAATTGTTCACATGTCCTCATCTTCAACTTCAACAATTGGATCAATGTTTAGACATTAATGGTTTGTTTGAACTTGGTAAAAAAGTGGCATAGCACATGATCAAATGAGATAGCATATATTTATTCACATGTTCTCATCTTCAACTTAAGCAATTGGATCTATGTTTAGACATTAATAATTTGGTGTAATTTGGCGCAAAAGTGGCACAATACATCATAGTACAAAGTATTATCCATGATGAAAAATGAATTATTTGTTGAATGGTCACCATTATCTCTAACCATCCATGTGTTAAGTTAAATTAGTATAGATTAAGGGGTATATTACAATCCTGAAAAATGAATTTTGTTGTTGATTTTTTTTTGTTAAATTAAACTAATATGAATTGGGGGGTATATTGAATGAAGGTGTGAGTTTTGTGTTCAAATTAATATGATATATGTAAAAATATTAAAAAATATTTGTTATAGATCACCAAACATTAATATCACTTTCTCTATCGAGGTTAAAAAACGACCTTACATTTTTATTTTTACAGTTTTTAGTACTATTCATAACTAATTACCATTATAAAATCATAACCAATTCTACTACTGCATTTTTTTTATTTTTCAATTTGGAAAAGAAAAGGTTATCTAATATTCTAGATAATATGCACTTCATGTTCCTCATGTTGTCAACAGTCACTGGGATTTAAAGTCCGTTAAATCTATGAATGATTATGAAACCTTTTTGAAACTTGTATTGGTATCCCACTACCTTATAAAAAAATCTTTTGGACTTGACATGTCAAACCGTAGGCGACATGATTAGAGGTAAAACCCCTCAATAGATTCATTAGACTCTCAACATTCAAAATGAAGATGATTCTTCTTCTGAAAGGTGGATCCATGGGGGGCAACCATGTAAGCCTGAAAATCAATTCATGCTTTCCATGGTTAAATATAATAAATACTATGTTTCTCAAAGATATTGAATTCAATTATTTAAGTTTTGTGATGAATTCAATGATTCATTTTTTATATTTTAAGATAATTGAACTAATGTAACACCAAGTTTAATTATCATAAAAGTGGATTTAACTAATGTTAAAGTGTAATAATAAATTTAACCAACATAACGATGATCTTAAATATAGTAATATCAATATGTTAGTAGAACTATTGGAAAGATTTTGTATACAAATTCCAAGTAGGAAAAAATCTTAGAAGAGCTCGAAACGATGAATCCTTTCAAAAGAAATGAATTTATGGTTCTAATATGAATTGATATGAGTACAAAATCAACCATCAAAGAAACCCATACAAGTAAAATAAGTCAAGGAACATAATACAAGATAAAAAATTACAACATGCATGGCATGCACTCACTTATATTATTATGTATATATAATTGTACATGAAGTCAAAAATTTGAATTATATATGCATAACTTTTATCACCTTTTTTTTAAATAAATAAAGATAAATATAAAATTGGGAAACTTTTATGAGAGGAGATATAATATATAAAATAAACTACAATACAACCCATGGTCATGGTCATGTGCACTAGAATAATTCGTATAAAAGTTATCTGTGTTAATACTATATCATCATAAAATTAAACTCTTCAACAATTGATGTGTCCACTTTTTGCCATATCATAACGAATGAAACCCGTGAATTTAAATTGAAAATTTATGAAGCAAAAAACATCACATGTAAATTCAAAGTATATATATATATATATATATATATATATATATATATATATATATAACCGATAAATTCACATAACTAGACATAATACTTATATTCAAATATAGACGTAATTTGATTTTGTGAGGAAGATTCAAGTAGAGCCATCCACAAGTTGAGAGACAAGGGAATTATGTGAGGAACATTTTGTTGGTCTAAAAAATGTGTGCAATAATAATAAATTCTTGTAGAAACAATTCTTGAACATTGCTAAACTTACCAAGCTGCATATTCTTTTGTTTTCAATAATAGAAAAGTGGTTCTTCACAGGGTGTCAGTTCTTTTGTTTTCAATAATAGAAAAGTGGTTCTTCACAATGTGTAAATGAATAGTAAAATATTAAGTAGGTGTTTCAAAAACTTTATTATGATTTTAGATTTATATAATATGTAATTGAGGAACAATCATATTCTAGAACATTTAAAGAATGCATTATAGGTTGGATTATAGCAGTAGTGGGGGTAACAAACTATTAAATTCTAGACAAAGTCCCATGTTATATATAAAACTCCTTGTTAAGTCCTAGATATTGAGTTATTACATTTCTAGTGTTATATTTGTATGTAGGATATAACTCTTCATTGCACCCTTTCATTATAAGTGTACCATTGGTCTCCTATATAGTTACCAATGGTACCTAGTCGTAGGATCATCGTATCTCATCTTTGTACATTACATATATTGCAAAAGGAGGTTTCTCCCTCAAAGTGTACTATTATTCGGTGATTTTTTATCATTCTCAAGGCATTGGTTCATAACATTTGGTATCAGAGCTCATGATCCTAGGGCTTCGCTCCTCCAACTGAGACACCTTGACATTTTCTCTATAAATTTGTTTCTAGAACATTATAGACCATGTCATTTTGAGGAGACTAAGGTGAACTCTCAAGGTACATGTGGTAAAACTTTTAAGGTATGTTTCCTTATAATTTCTGAGATATAGCCTATGGAATATAGGGTTTTTGACTCATTTTGAAATCAGTTTTAAACGAGTCATCTTGGAATTTTCACTATGAATATTTTTCTGGGAAGTTTCATATAGTGAAATTTTGTGTAGATTGAGGAGAAATGTCATAGTGCAAGTGGTCAAAATTTCAAGTTCTATTTCTCTATCATTTTGGATAAATAGGCCATGGAAGACAAGGCTTGGGACCAATCCTGAAATCAATTTTAAAAGAATCATCTTGGAATTTTCGTTATAAGTTTTTTCTGTGAAGTTTCAGACTCTAAAATTTTTAGGATCCTGAGAAGCCTTGGTGAATTATATGTGTACAATTTTTCATATTTTCAATCATTATAATTTTTGAGATATATCTCATGGAAGTTGATATAGTTCACTAATCCTAAAATTAGTCTTAAATAAGACATTTTGGTATTTTTGTTATAACGTTTTATCGGTGAAGGTTCAAAATATGAAAATTTCAAGAGTGATGTAGGAGCATAGTTCCCAAAATTAACGTTGTTGATCAGGCCTTAAGGGGTCTTGAATTTTTTCTTGAGGGAGTGGTTGTTATACATTTATTTGCCACCTAATCACCTTATGGACATCATAAAGAGGTTAGCAGGCTGAGACACTAAGTTATGTCACTTTTCCCTTGAGTTTTCAACATCCTTTTGTATGGTCATGAGTTGTTCCTTTGCAACTCATGACCCAAATTTGTTGGTCGTGATTTTCTCTCTTTCAAGTCACGAGTAGTCGCAAACTACACGAATGCAGGGTGTGACTGGGTTTGTTACTCTCCAATTAGGATTGGTTATAAAGAGATGAGATCGGATTTTATCATAATGCAACCTCGAGAAGTTTGTTATATTGAGTGTCTATATTTATCCCACATCTTATCTCTATCATCCTATATATTGAGGGTCTCTCATGGGAAAAAGAGAGAAAAAGAAAAGAGTAAACTTATATTGTCGGATTGATCATAGAGCTTGGGAAAGGAAATTGGGAAGAGATTCATCAAGTCATTTGATTGCCATATACTTATTTTATTAATAGAAGATGCACATGACTTTCCCATCTATTTGGATATATGTGGTTATTATGTTTTTCCCTTTTCTAAATTAATTGTATTTCCCTAAGTTTGCAATTAGATTCTAGAAGGATGGGGTTTGTTTTCCTAATTACCATGAAAATTACTTATTTGAGCAATTAGTTGGGTGATTTCAATTGTTTCCTAAGTATGGAGGATTTGATCTTATTGATACTCATTTGTATGTAATCAAGAAGGTAGAGCAAGTTAAGACATTTGATAGAGTTAAAAGATATTATTAGTAATTAGTTAGGGATTTGTTATATCTAGAGGTTTTTATCTTCCAAGTGTTTATGTAAGCCTTCAGGCATGGATCAGATAGGCAACCAAGGCTAGGGAAGCACAAAAGTTATGTAAAATCAAGACAATTGAGAGGTAGGAGGTAGCTCAAGGTTTATAGATTTTTCTATAGAAATATAATTAATGGAATTATAGTGTGTTTATGCCTCCATCGTTGTGCATGTCTCTCTGAAATGTTATGTTGTTATTGTGTGAATGAAAATCAAGCATGAGTCTCTATGTAATGGAGGACCATATGAGAGAAGATAATCTCGATAGAAGAGCAGATTTTCTATGAGCTTCATATGTTTAGGTATTGATGGAAAAGTATGAAGATCCAATGACAAAGGTGAAAAGATCTGGCAGTGACTTGATAGTTGATTATCGAAGAGATAAACAACTAAAAATGAGTAACCAAACCTACCTTAAATACTTGAAAGGACCAGTCTTGAAAGTATTCCTGATGCCCAGTTGGATGATTATTCTTGGTGCTCAGTTGGACAAGTATTCTTGGCACCCAATTGGACAAGTATTACGAGTGTCCGATGGCCGGTTAAACTGGATCAAACTCACATTTACATGAGGATTTATGAAGGTGGAATCCCAGTGCCCGGTGGTTGGTTAAACCGGATCAAAGTAACATTCTAAAGGCACAACGTTGAAGTTTCGGTGGTACGGTGGCTCGATGATTGGTTAAGTGTCCTCGATCGTCGAGACAGGCATTATTCTCGATGGTCCGATGGTTTTGGTGGCCAATTAACTGTAAAATAAATGAGATAATTAAAGACAATTTAGTGTGTAGAAATTTAAGAAAGGGATGAGGGGGTTTAAGGTCGACCTGGGTGCCATCATTTTTGGTATCAGAGCGCAATAATGATCCAGGAAGGTACATCGTGTGGAAATAAGGAAGCTGAAAATGCCATAAATTTCTGATAGATAAAGGATTAAGGAAGATTTGATAAAGTTTTGAATTCATCAGAGAGATGTGTTGATGGATATATCAATATATTAAGTGTCATGTGGATCAAGTGCATTTTGAAGGGACTAGAGTGGAGCGATGGAAGATTTTTTTTTGTAGAGTTAGCAGAGTTCGGAGAAAAGATATATAGCATGCCTAGACATGTACTAGAGAAAAGGGAAGGAAACGTGAAATTGTTACAAATGACACAAATTGCAGAGGGCATATTTGATGAAGCATGCAAGTTAATCATGTGTTTATATTTTTCAATTAAACACCAGTAAATAAATATATGTGGTTGATAAGTAGAAACAAGAGAGAGTAGAAGTGTGGCAGAAGGAATCTCAGAGTAGAAGGAAGTTGTGATAACTTTTAATTGAGATTGGAAGATAGGAGGATAGTTAAAGTTCTCAGGAGAAGGTGAGTAGAAGTGTATAATCCTAGAGGAGTAGAGAAATCTCAAAGGGCTCTAGTAGAGAGAACTAGAAGGATACCAAAAGGCCAGGTTCAGGAGAGAAACTTTGTGAGGTATTTTGTAGCAGGGTGCAACATACCTATTACTATAGAGGCTATTTGCAACTCACTTTTGATAATTGTAAAGTTCAAAGAGATAGACATGACTAGAGACAGACAAATGAAGGGTTCAGAGAAAACAAGCCACAAAAAGATGAATGATGAGAAATTTGATAGGGATATAACTGAGTTGAAAGACAAACTCAGTGATATGATGAAGCTGCTACATGGAAAATTTGAGGAAGACCAGAGATATGGTTGGAATTTGAGGAAAAAGGTCAAGTGGTCTGTCAAAAAATTGACTGCAAGGAAGCTAAGGCACAATATGGGTGTTTGGTTGAAGACATAAGAGAAGAAACTTTGAGAAGTTGAGCGCAAGAATTCATTTAAAGAGGGACAATTATTTCACTTTTGTGAGCCATAATAAGGACCAATCCTTCGAGAAGATGATGATGTAGATGAGAGTCTCATAGAGTGCTCAGATCAACAAAAGGATGAGATGCTAGAGGCATCCCAAGAGATAGAGGAGTCTCATATTTTTAAGATTACATATTTGTTTTTGTGTGTGCAGGTAATGAAGATGATGAATACCAGGAACAAGAAGTTTCCACCAGGAAAGAGGAAAAATATCATCAAAGATATCCTAGACAACCAAGAGAAAAGGGAGAAGACAAGAAGGAGTTGCAGGCTCCAGAAGAGGAAATGGAAGATAGATTGAAAGGCAGATGAAATATTCTAAGAGTTGGAATGAAAGATAGACAGAAAGGAAACCTTGTTCCAGGATCAAAAGAAGACATAGACAGATTTCCAGAAGATGGTTAAATAGGACAAGTAGAAGCATAGGATGAGGTAATGAATTTATCTCTTCATATTTTGTTTAATGAGCATGAGAATGTGTTGACAGTTGATGAAAAAAAAAATCTTGAGAGACAATAATGGAATGTTAAGAGAAAAGACTCATGAAGAGAGTAAATATTTCATAGAGGAAGATGGTAAAGAAGAGAATGATAAGGAGAAAATATTCCAAGATATTACAACAGATCCAAAGGAGACCGTGAGGAATGGAAAACAAGGAGACAACCAAGAATCCATATATAATTTTGTTGAAAATGACAGTAAGAATGCACAAAAGAAAGATGAAGAGTAGGAGGTTATGTGTGAAAGAAACAAAGAAATTGATGATAAGTGTAATAAACAAGTTGAAAAGGAAGAAATAGTTTCAAAACATGAATGTACAAATGGGGCAAAAAACTACACACATGTAGCAAACAACAAGGGAGTTCAACAGAGGATGATAGTATTTATTCTCATGGTGTTAGCAGTCATTTTTATGACTGTGAAAAAGTCTCTACAAATTAAGGGGAAAATCGTTTTCTATTGTACATTTGTTTAATGTGTAGGGATATAGAGAAACACAGTCTCTAGAGTTGGAAGTAGGAAGGATTTCATAGAGAATCAAAAGGAATGGAGAATGAAACTAAGTGCCTTACAAATTTACAATGAAGAGAATGAAGAAGGAGGAATAATTTATATAATTTTTCCACATCAGAACATTGCTAAAGTAATGTTCAACGAATGAGAGCCTAGAGTGCATGAGCAGAAATGTGTTTTGATAAACAGAGAGCATCCTCAAGAAATTGTTGAAAATAAGAGATATGTAGAAGTATAGCAGAAAATGAGAAACAACAATAACATGCAACAACAAAAGACAGAGTTGAGCATTGAAGAAGAATTTTGGAAACCTTTGGTGAAGTTCAATAGAAAGGAAAAGTTAATTGAAGGTACTTGTGACATCAAGTCAAGTGGATAAAAGTAGAACAAAGTATCGGATCCATGAGGACTTCAACTAATAAAATACTTATGAATAGGAGTTCATGAAATTTTTGTACCCCGGGAGTTCAATGCAAGAGCATAGTTCACAAAATCAACATTTTTGATAGGGCCTTAGGGGGTATTGAAATTTTTCTCAAGGGAGTGAGTTCCTTTTGCTAAACTAATTGTATTTGCCTAAGTTTTCAATTAGATTCTAGATGAATATGGTTTTTTTCCTAATTACCATGAAAATTACTTATTAGAGAAATTAGTTGGGTAATGTGGAATTTTTCCTATATATGGAGGATTTGATCCTATTGATCCTCATATATATGTAATCAAGAAGAGAGAGAGAGTCAGGATAGTTGATAGATTTAAAAGATGTTGTTAGTAATTATTTGGGGATTTGTTATATCTAGAGGTTTTTACGTTCCAAGTATTTATGTAAGCCTTTGGGCGTGGATTAGACAAGTGGCGAAGGCTAGGGAAGCACCCATGCTATGTAAAATTAGGCCAATCAAGAGGTAGGAGGTAGCTCAAGGTTTATAGAGTTGTGTACATAAATATAATTAATGGAATTATAGTGTGTTTATGACTCCATTATTGTGTATTCCTCTCTGCAATATTATATTGTTATTTTGTGAATGAAAATCAAGTGTGAGTCTCTATGTAATGGAGGATCGAATGAGAGTACATAATCTTGATAGAAGAGTGAAGTTTCTATGAAATCTGTACATTTATGAGTCAAAAGAAAATTATGAATATCCAGTGATGAAGGTGATGAGATATGGTAGTGACCTGATCATTGATCATCGAAGAGATCAACGAATGAAAACAAGTAATCAGACTAGCCTTAAATCCTTAAAACGACCAGTCTTGAAAGTATTCTCGATGCCTGGTTGGATGAGTATTCCCATTGCCCAGTTGGAAAAGTATTCTCAGTGCCTGATTGGATGAGTATTCCTGGTGTTCAAGGACCAATTAAACCAGACTAGACTCACAGTTACACGATAATTTATGAAGGTGTAATCCTAGTGTCTGGTGGTTGGTTAAACTAGATCAGAGTAACCTTATAAAGGTGCAACATTAAATTTCCTGTGGATCGGTGGCATGGTGACCAATTAAGCATTCTTAGTGGTGGAGACATGCATTATTCTCGATGGTCCAGTGGTTGTGGTGGTTAGTTAACTATAATGTTAAACCAAAGAATTAAAGACGGTTTAGTGTGCAGAGGTTTAATAAAGGGATGAAGGGGTTTAAGGTCGACTTGGGTGCCATCAAGGAGTTTAAGAATCCATATCAGAGTACTTCATCTCAAAATTTCAAACTCAGAAGGGTTCAAAGTTCAAAGATATATCAGGACAAAGATCAACCATCCAAACATACTCGAAATTAGGGTTTGAAAGGTATGTAACTTACAATTGGCATAAATTTTGATTGGAAGATTTGTTTTTGATGATTCAAAATTTTTGATAAAGAGAAAACATAGGAGTATTATTTTATTTTCTCACATGGAAAAGGGTTCTACAATAAATATTACTATTACTGCTCATAAAAACTCAAACATGACTTCCGATTAAAATGAAGACTTCAAAAACAGCCTAACCCAATTAAAGAACCAAATTGATTAAATAAGTGTTACTATGTTGAAACTAGTGGATTTAAGAAATTATCAGGAATACCTCAAAAGAGAATTGGAATATCAAATGAAAAATATGATGGATGAAAATAAGAATGACATGGAAAATAAGATGGATGAAAATAAGAATGATATGAAAAAGAGGATGGGTGAAAATAAGAATGACATGAAAAAGAAGATGGATGAAAATAAGGAAATATTTATGAAGTCATAGAAGCCATGTTCTTACAAAGGATCCATAAAATGGATATGGAGATCCAAGGAAATTATAAAAATAAAGAGAACATTGGTGTTGAGACTCAATCACATATGTGGAGCATTTTATCACATTTGGAGAGCACAAATACTGAATCTCATAATCATGATTATTCATTACTTAAAATTCCACATTAGCAAGGTTTTAATGTGTCACCAAGGAACTACTTCATTCCAAAGATCGATATGACTAAGTTTGATGGTAAATATCCTATAACACATATATTCCATATGGATAAATACTTTGATATACATCAAGTTCCAAGTACAAAAGGTACCTATTTCGTTCTTGTATTTAGAAAATGATAAATTTGTTTAGTATCAATGGATTTGAGAAAGAAAAATAATTATATTATATCTTGGTCCATTTTTATAGATGTATTGATATCACATTATAGGGATATTAAGAGAAATGCATTCTTTAGTCAATTGATAAATCTTTAGCAAAAAGGTCTCATTATAGAGCACATTCAACAATTCCAAAAGCTTAGTCTCATGTCAAAGAACATTCTTGAGGATAATTTTTTAGATATCTTTATGGGCACTTTAAAGGAGAACATTCAACATGAGGTGTGTCTCTTCAAACCTAAAAATCTAGATCAAGCTTTCAATATGGCAAGGAAAGTGGAAAACAAAAATATGGCTACTAGAAGGGTGGTCGCTAACAACTATAGACATAACCGTGTTTCCTCTCCTAACCTCAATCAAACGAGGGGGTTGACACCCTAGAAAATGGATGAAAGAAGAAGATAGGGATTGCATTTCAATTGTGATAAAAAAAATACTATAAGGGGAATAAATGTGGTGAAAATAAATTATTCTACATAGACTGTGAAGATCAAGAAGATCAAGAATTAGAACCATCACAATATCTAGTTCTAGAAGATACTACTCCAACGATATCTTGTCATGCATTGGTCGACATCAATAATCCACAAACCCTCAAGATACAAGGATACATCAAAAATAAAAAGGTAATAATGTTGATTGATTATGGTAGTACTCATAACTTCATCAATTACAAATTAGCAAAAGATCTCAATTTCTTTGTGTTATCACTCCAAGAAACCCTTTGTGGTTGCAGACCAAAGGTGCTTGGTAACTTAAAAGATGAATGTTTTTTATATTTTATAAAGGTGGATCAATGGGACAACTCAATACAGCTTAAAGCATTCAAACATTAAAATGATAAACAAATAGACAGTGCTCTCAAGAATTGATTAATCAGCAAGTAGCTTTAAGTGGGTGGAGAACAAATTATCGCTAAACCAGTGCACAGCAGGGTCTAAGAGACAATTGAAAGATTTATTATCAAGTTATGAGCTAAACAATGGGATAACAGCCATTCAAAGCTTGACAACACAGATAATAATGTAGAAGGAAAGGTGAAAAGCTGATAATCAAAACTGAAAGGAACCTGTGATCTGTATTAGCATAAAGTCTGAGTACAAAAGAGCCTTCTTTAGTCCAGAATGGAACCCTAGGTTCATCCTTTGTTCTGATATTTATAAGTTTACAAAACAAACTTCTGATCCTAAAAACATGGATCAGATCTTACTAAAAATAGAAAGCAAAACGGTTTGCAAGATACAAGGAGTATTTCCTCAGAAAGTGGCAGATCTCTGATTTTTCTCCTGTTGACTGTTGGTGATGTGTAGGCAGCCTTCCAAGGCTAGGATACTCTTCTTCTGCTGAAGTTAAGTCGAGTTGGTTGAGCTGGCAGGACACCCTGTTTTTCAGTTCAAAGGAAA
>ML791024.1:28695-60646 GCA_009831015.1 Picea engelmannii | reverse complement strand
CCCCCCCCCCCCCCCCCCCCCCCCAACGCATCCTCCTGAGTCCCTGATCCCCCCCTCAGCACCTCCTTCGCCCTCTCATTCGTCTTCTCTCCCTGAGGATGATGATCTAGAGAAAATCTCAGATGAAAACTCTGACTCAGATACACATGCTTCTCCCATTAGAAAATTTGGACGAAAATCAAACCTGCACAAAAGGGAAGCTTCGGCCAGAAGGGAAATCAAACTCAGGAAGCAAACAACTTTGGATCAACATGTCAGGAAAGAAACAAGATAGACCAGGAATCAAAGGGGATCCAACCCCCATAAAGGGGGAAATGCCAAGCCTTCTAAATGACAAAAGCAATCTCCTGGAATTGTAGAGGACTAGGGAGCCGAAACAAGCTCTCACTAATACATGATATAATAAAAGCAGAAAATGCTCAAGTCCTCCTGCTCCAGGAGACAAAAAGGAAGGATATTGATATCCTTCAATATAGTAGTTACATCTGGCGAACATGCAAAGGAGTAGTTGTCAGCACAAGAGGAGCCTCGGGGGGAATCTACACTCTATGGAATCCCAATATCTTCTCTCTCCACTCCTAGCAGTCCACAATCCACTGGATTAAAAATTCACTTATTTATCTCCCTTCAGGTAAGATTCTGACTTTTTTCAATGTTTATATGCCTGCAATTTATCATGAGAAAATTGATTGTTGGTCCTCTCTCCAAAACCATCAAGAAATTCTTGATCTCAAAGATCTAATAATAGCGGGAGACCTCAACACCACCCTCCATCATAAAGAATAAAAAAGGTGGCTCTCGAGTACAGGACCCCACCTGTGAGCATCTTGAGGATCTAATATCCTCCTTTCATCTTCTAGACATAAAACCCTCTAATGGCCATTTCACTTGGTCAAACAGACAACTTGGACTGGGGCACATAACAGCTCGCCTAGACCGGTTCCTCTTAAGAAGCTCCTTCCTTGACGACTCCTTTATACCCTGCTCTTGCATTCTCTCCTGGACTAGGTCTGATCATAGACCTATCACTCTCACCCTTACCCCTCCTGACAATCTTGGCCCCATCCCCTTCAGATTCAACCCCCTGTGGGCCTCAGACTCTTTCTTTTTTGATATTGTCTCATATGCATGGACCCGTTGGATACAAGGCTCTCCAAACTACATCTGGGAATAGAAGCTAAAAAGAGTCAAGGCGGCCCTCAAACACTGGGTAAAGCACAACAAAGAAAAGGAACAAGAATCAAAAAACAAGAAACTTAAATAAATGGAAGAAAACAAATTAGTAATGGAAGAGGGACCTGCCACTCATTTCCTTCTTCTCAAAGAACAACAAGACGTCATCGAGTATCAAAAAATCCTGCATAAGGAAGAGGAAACCTGGAGGCTCAAATCTAGGAGTCTTTGGCTAAGCTCAGGTGATAGAAACACAAAATTCTTTCAAAGGAAAACCAAAGTCAGACTCTGGAGAAACAAGGTGAAAGAAATCACAAAAGAGGATGGCTCAAAAATAGATGACTTCCACCAAATACAAGTCGAAGCCAAAATGCATTTTCAACACCTCCTAACTGAGGATGGCATTGCAGACATCAACGTACAAGAGGATATGTTGATAAACATACCTAGCGTCATCAATCATGAGGACAACACCAAGCTAAATCAGGAAGTTACAGAAAAAGAACTTCAAGAGGCCTTATTACAGCTCCACCCAGACAAAGCTCCAAGTCTAGATGGCTTTAGCACACACTTTTATCAAAAATGATAGCATATTATTAAAAGAGATCTATTGAGGATGATACAGTATGTTCAGAAATCCACAAAACTAGGAGGCAATACTAATTCCACCTTTTTTATCCCTTATCCCAAAAGAGTCCAATCCTTCCACCTTCCCCAGATTTCCTTATGTAATGTTTCCTACAAGCTCGTCACTAAATTCATCACCAATGGAATCAAACCTCTCTTACATAAGCTCATCTCTCCAAATCAAAGTGGCTTTTTCCAAAAAAGACAAATAATTGACATCATACTGGTTCAAGAAGCCATCCACTCTAGCAAGGAATGAGGAGATTAAGGAATGATCATCAAAATCGACATGGCCAATGCCTTTGACAGGGTAAGGCACTCTTTTTTGTTTGCAGTTCTAGAAAAGTCTGGTTTTAGTTTTGAGTTCACAGCTTGGGTCTCAGCCTGAATCTCCTCTCCTTGGATAGCCCCTCTGATAAATGGGCACCTGACAAATTTCTTCAAAATATCTAGAGGGCTAAGGCAAGGTTGTTCGCTCTCCCCCCTCATTTATGTAATCATAGCTGAAACACTAGGTAGACATCTAGAAAAGGATAGAATATCCAAAGCCATTCATGGCATCAAAATAGCTCAAGGGATGAAGAGATTAAACCACTCCCAATTTGTTGATGACACTCTCATCATTGGGGGCGCCTCCTTAGTGATGGCCAAAAGATTCAAATCTTCTTTGGATAACTTCACCCGAGCCTCGGGAGCCCTTATAAATAACGCCAAATCCAATATCTATGCTTGGAACACCCATCTTCGAACTCCCCATCTAATAGCAAGTATCTTTCATTTCCCTCTCATTGAAAAATGGCAAACCTTCAGATACCTTGGCATTCCTATTTGTCTCAAATCTCTACCAAATTCAGCCTGGAACCAAGTTCTCGAAAATCTCAAAAACAAAATGGATCATTGGGGAGCCTTCTGGTTCAATCTGGCGGGGCATACTGTACTAATAAAATCAGTTCTCTTTGCTCTTCCTATCTTTCAATTCTCTTCCCTTCTGGCTCCTCAGAATGTTAAAAACACAATCTCCACCCTCCTTCGAAGCTTTCTCTAGAAAGGAGGGAAAATAGACAAGAAAAAATATCATCTAATAAAGTGGGATATAGTAAGACATCCCAAGGAAAGTGAAGGTTTGGGAATCAGAGATTCTAGCCTCTCCAACTTGGCAATGGGAGAAAAAATTCTTTGGAACCTTGTTTCAGAAAGAAATGACTAGTGGAAGCAAATCCTAAAAGCAAAATATCTCGTAGGGGATCGGCTCAAATGTCTAGACCAGCACCACTCTCTGAACAGTGGATCGCCAATAGGCAAACTTCTCTCAACCTCCATCCCTTTCCTTCAAAGTCAACTCACTTGGATTCCTGGGAATGGTCAAAATATCCTTATAGGGACGGACAACATCATGGGCAAACAACCCCTCTGGCATCATATTCAGCTACGACCACTCATCAATTGGCTAGACATGCAAGGAAAAAAACATATATGGGATATCTCCTCTTGGTATGCAGACATGGGAGATTGGACTGGGTGGAATTTACAAAATATACCAATCAACCTCCAAGACGCAGCGCGCCAGCTGACATCTTTTCTAAAAGGTTGCACTCCCATTCGTATCACCCTAAGATATCAGAGAGACTGGGGGAATGGAAACTACTCTATAAAGAAAGGTTACTCCCATCTACTCTCACAATTGAATCCCCCCCCCTAAAGATAAAATGTGGAACTCTATTTGGAATAATGACAGCCCACCCAAGGTAAATTCCTTTTGTTGGATATTAGCACATGGCAATTTGCTAACAGGAGAAAATCTACTTAAAAGAAACATCCATGGGCCCTTCAGGTGTGAACTTTGTGGAAAAGCAATGGAAACCTCTCAGCACATATTTCTACTCTATCCCTTCACTATCATGGTGTGGAAAACAACTCTGCAAAACCTCCACTCAAGAATCAGATGGTCGACCCAACCCAGAGATCTCTTCTCAGAATGGCCCTCCCTATATTGGGGCACCGACAAAAATAACCCCCTTTTCAAAGCAGTGTATAAAGCCTTACCCAAGTACATCTGCTGGAAAATTTGGCTCACCAGAAATTGGATTATCTTCTCCAACCTTTGTTCTCCCCCAGAACTCGTAGCTAAAAAAGTTATGGCTCTCTTAGCTGAATTTTTCCTTTCTAAGCCCAAACTCCTCTCCTTCACCCCCAACTCCACCTTAGAATATGACTGGATCTGCTCCTTTTTACCCTACTTTTCATCCATAACTCCTTCCCCCTCCCCCACCAAATCCTCCTGGCAGCTTCATAATGACTCTAATTACCTGCACTGGTACAATGAACATCAAACTCACACTCTCTATTTTGATGGAGCTTCAAAAGGAAACCCCGGGGTGGCAGGAGCAGGAGGGGTCGTCATTTTCCCACGAGGAAATCAAGTTCTCTCTTTCCATTGGAATTTGGGCATAGCCACCAATAATCAAGTTGAATCATATGCACTATACCGAGGTCTTCTTCTCGCCAAAAGTAGGAACATACACTCCCTTTCGGTGATCAAGGATTCCAAGATAATCATAGGGAATGTACGGAAAGGGTCCCACCCTCCAAATCTTCATTTAAGAGCCATTCCCCAAAGAATCTCGACAATTCACACTCTCTTCCACAATATATCCTTTTACCATGTCCTCCGACAAAATAATCAATTGGTCGACGCTCAAGCTAACCTGGCAATTGAACTGGAGCAAGGCATGATAGTGGTCAATGGGTTATCTCTCCACTCACCCATACCATGACATTTGATACATGGCTCTTTTCTCCCCTAGCCAATTGTTTTTGGGCCACAGTGGCGAAAAGGATCATGGTTTGGGTCGTGTTTCAATCCAACGCCCATGCCTGGACACCTAACCACCCTCCCCCTCACCTCAGCACGTGGCTCTGCAGCCCCCACCACCTGTCCCACCTCACCTATCAACACTTAAGCACCCACTACCTCACCTCTGTGCGTGCTCAATGGCTTCATATCTCCCCCTCCCCTGACTTGGGAAGTCTTATCACAGTACCTTCGACAGCTCATGAGCGTGGAAGAGAAGAATGGAGCGACACAAACCTATTCAACATGACACACAAAGAGTACAACACATTAAACTTAGGCAAGATGAAGGATCCCAACATCAGAGGTGATCATGGCTATAACTCGTGGCAAAGCATGGGAAATTGGTTAAGTTCTCTGAATCATTTGAGGGTGATGGCGCATATCATAATAGGAGCGGCTCATTTTGTTTGCATTCTCATTCCTGAAAATAACAAAGTAGCGTCCACACCTCATAAGCGCACTGCTATCTGTGATTTATAGCCAGATAGAATTGGGATTATAGGCAATATGAGAAGGAAACCACAAAGATTTGTCTCAGGAGAGGAACACGATGAGCCAGATATTATCGACGGGTTGTCGAGGGATTTTTGAAGATAGCAAATCCGATCACGGAGTTGCATAAGAAGAACAAGAAGTTTGTTTGGACCGAGAAATGCGTGGAAGATTTTAGGAGGCTCAAGGAGTTGTTAACAACGACACCGATACTAAAGATCCCTGACATGAACGTGGACTTCTTGGTATGCACTGACGCATCCAAGGAAGGCTTAGGTAGAATCTTGATGCAAGATGGTCGAGTGATCGCTCACATCTCGAGGAAACTAAGAAGGCATGAGGAGAACTATGTGATGCACGATTTGGAGTTGTTAGCCATCGTATATGCCTTGAAGTTTTGGATAAACTACCTTGTTGGACGAAGATTTTAACTAAAGAAGGACCACTATGGACTACAACACATCTTTATGCAAAGCGACCTGAATGTGCGACAATGACATTGGTCGGAATTGCTTAGCGAGTACGACTTCAAGATTACTTACATGAAAGGAATAGTGAACCAAGTGGCAGATGCATTGAGTCGAAGACCACACATCTTTTTGGTGTGGCCTCTTCAGACGAATCTACGTGAAAATATTCTAACCTTACAGCATGAAAATGACTGGTACAAAGAGGTCGAGGGTTTTATCGGACAAAACACAATGATGGTACCAATATTGAAGGATTTACGTTGACGACGATGGATTATTGAAGTTTAACAATCAGATTTATGTATCACCAAACGACAAGTTGAGGAGTTTAATCCTAAACGAGGCTCATAGAGCAGTGTACATGGCTCACCCAGGAGTCACGAAGATGAGGGTAGACCTTAAACCCATATTCTTCTAGAAGGGAATGAAGGCAGATGTAGTCAACTATGTGGTGATATGTCTAGAATGTCAGCAGGTAAAGGCTGAACATAGACATCCAACGAGATTACTACATCCACACATTATTCCAGAATCAAAATGGGAGGTTATTTCGATGGATTTTATTGTTGGATTGCCACTAACGGAAAGGAGACATGACTTGATTTTCGTAGTAGTTGACACTCTGACGAAGAGTTCTCATTTCATTCCTGTGCGTTCGACGTATCAGGCACCTGACATAGCTAGATTTTTCAGCAGTGAGATTGTTAGGCTACGTGGCGTGCCTAAGAGGATTATATCTGATCGAGGATCGATGTTTACTAGACGATTTTGGACTAGTTTCCAAGAGGCCTTGGGAACCCAACTTAACTTTAGTACTCGTATCACCCGGAGATTGACGAGCAGACCGAACAAATGAACTAGACCTTCGAAGACATGTTGCGCATGTATGTGATAGACCAACAGATGTGTTCGAAGGAATTCTTGCCACTGATAGAATTCTCTTATAACAACATTTACCAAAGCACCATTAAGATGGCGCCTTTCGAGTTTCTTTACGGGGGACCGTGTCAGACGCCTTTGAGTTGGGATCGGCTTGAGGATAGGGTCCTAGTGGGACCGGAAGTGATCCAATAAATGGAATATTAAATGCAACTATAATACTAAGGATCAAGGAAGCACAGGATTGACAGAAGAGTTATGTTGATGCGCATCGAGTCGACCTTAGTTACAATGTGGTGATCGAGTATTCTTGCGGCTGAAACCGCATAAGAGTTCGATCAAGTTGGTAAAAGGGGCTAAACTATCTCCTAGGTTCGTGTTAACCTACGAGGTTGTGGAAAGGAGAGACTCGTGGCCTATTGACTAGCCTTGCCTGATTCTTGAGGTGTATTGCACAATGTATTTCACGTCTCTGTTTGAGACATTATATTAGTGATCCTACACATGTTATTGACATGATTTCATTGCAGGTATCTGACGAGGGGGCGCTCATGGCTGAGCCAATCCGCATCTTGGATCATCGCATTCGACATCTACGACGTAGAATAGTAGAGCAGGTCAAGGTCCAGTGGGATAGCTATAGTCCACACTCGGCGACCTGGGAGGACGCATATGATATGCGCCAACAATTTCCATTTTTGTTGGTTAGATAGATTTGTGATACCGTGATACACATTATTTCGACACTTGTATACTGTGAAACTTCGAGACGAATTTTAGACTAAGAGGGGGTGTATGTAACATCCCACTCTTGCGCACACTAAGCGAACTTATTCTTTGAGGACACTTGCTAGCAAGAGATCTAGATTATTATACCTTTGACCGTTGATTATTATTATGAGGCATGATGGATGTGATTATATGTTATTTTTCTAAATTGACTTAGACAGGTGCTATTGACTCGGTTCTCCTGAGTGTGTAGGATTTGGACCTTGAGGATGCAAAGGCATTGATGGAACCTCTGGGACTTCGGATCGAATCGGGGAGTGAACCATTCGGGTTTGATTGTTTTTAGGTGATATTAGTGCAACCGATTAGATGATATGATATGGATATATTTCTGACATGATTCGTTGATGATGCAGGATGACGATAGCTTTCCGACTAGACTCACATGTGGAGTAGAGGGGTCACGCACGACTACCAGAGATGTTGAGGGAGAGGTGTGGACAGCAACCCTTCCACAGCCTACTAGCACTCCCGTCGTGGCTCGAACTGTAGGTTAATGATTACCTAGTTCGAGAGGACCCACGATGTTGTGACGACAGACCGCGACAGTCACTCACGATGATTCTAAGGGGCGTGCAATAAGGCAGGGGCCTTATTCCTTAGAGGCCCTTAGTCTCCCACAAGATCACCTGGCGGATTATTGACTCCAGGGGTTTTTTATGTCTACCAAGTCAGTCAAGAGGCAAGTGGCACCCTTAGACCACGTGGTGCATCTTGAAGGGCACGTCGCGCAAGAAAAATGGAAAGAGGTGAGTGACACCCTTGGAGCACGTAGTGCATCCTGAAGGGCATGTTGCGCAAGAGAAACAAAAAGAGGCTAGTGGCACCCTTGGAGCACCTAGTGCGTCCTGAAGGGCACATCGCGTTGTTATTTAATAATTGGATAAACCTAGATGGCTTTAGGACGAATAATGTGTTAAGGAAGATTTAAAACTTTTCCCTAATTAAATGTCACCCAACCTAGGAAAATAAAGTCTAGGTCTAAATTATACTTGTGATAAAATTTGTATATATTTATTTAAAAATAAAAATAAAATAAATAATAATAATAATCTTCATTAATCTTGTGACAAGAAGGGGGTAAGCAATTAAATTGATTTATAAAATCTTGTGGGATAAAATTTTAAAATGGGAAATAATTGTTTTACTTATTATGCTAATTAAAAATTTATCCATTAGAAAGAAAAGGGGAAAAAGGGTAAGTTTATGCACTTGCCTTTTTGAGTTTAAATAAAAAGGGAAAAGAGGGAAATCTAAAATAATTAGGAAACTTGGAAAAAGAAGAAAACATAAAAATAAAGGGGAAACCCAAGGAAAAAATCGGAAAGTCTAACTTAGTAAGGTATCTAGCATTTAAGAACTTTCTAATTTAAACTCCACTAGTAAATTAATAAGGGGGAAAGTCATTAAAACTTGTAAGGGGATATGGGGACACCTAGGAGCAATTCTAGGAGTGCCTTTAGGTGAGTGAGGAAAATAGGGGTAATTAATTAATGAATGAAATTAATTTATGGATGATTGAATGGGATGGGTGACACATGTACGAGGAGGAATTTTTATGAATTAAATTATTAAACAATAAATTAAAAGGGATTTTGGGAGAATAATGGACTTAGGAAATCTATATAAAGGAGGGAGGAGGAGGATGATGAGGGATTTTATTTTGCATAACGTTATGCTGCAAAAATCTATACTTGACTGACTTAGCTTGTGGGAGTTGGGATACCCAACTCGGTGAGGAGTGGTAGCTCAGCCTTGCGAGGCGAGTTGGGAGCTAGTTGATTCTTTGGTTAGTGTGTGTAGCCCCTTTGCAGATCGGGGGGCTAAGGGGGAAGAAGAGTACCCCTAGCATTGGTTGGAAGGTACCGGTGAAGTCTCATTGGTCGACAAGCAACAGTTGCGCGGAGCGCTCAGGACATCAACTCAGAGCGGGCGATTGGGCAACTGTATTCTTCCTTTATTTCTGTGTGGTAGATTGTTAGTGTGATTTATGCTTTCAGTTATGTATGCTTAATCAAGTAAATAATATGATAGTCTTAGCATTATAGTTGATGACTGAAATTTCCCATAGCCTTAGCTTGATTTTGATTGATTTCACATGGCCTTCGATCCCTGCATGAATTGACCATCCTAAGTTTTTATTGGGATGATTGCGGTTTATTCTTGCCTTCGTACCTAGCTCATCGGTCCTTGCCTGAGAAGTCGGCCAGGAGCCTGATCTACGGTCATCGCTTCGGTGTTAATAGACCTATGGATCTCAACACCCTACTTTTCTATGCGTGGATGACGAGCGAAGGACGTTCCTGCTAGTCGTCTATCCCTGTTGATTGTTCTTGGTTGATTGACGATCTTTGCGCCTTTTCATGTTGAGTAATTCTACCATTGTTATCATTCCTATCCCCAATTCTTTTAACTCTGTGCTTACCTATGTCTTGATGGACGAATTACTTATCTTTTACTCTGAATTTTTTTTCTTCTTACAATCTGGCGAATTTTTCACTCTACAATTAAATACCTTGACTGTAATTTTTTCCTCTGCAATGGTTTACAGTTCGGTGGTGATAGCTCTGCGTCTCAAATCTGTAGTTTTCTCTGCGATCTATATTTTGTAATGGCATCTTACACTGAGTTTCGAAACACTAAAACCTCAAAATTTGTCTCTGCGTTTTATTAGATTTGATGGCAACATACCTAGCAATTCAACACTTTCCTTCACTCTGCATTTATAATTCTTGGGCCTACACTTTAATTTTTCTTTGCAATTTCGTGTAATTCATGGGCGAATTAACACAGGGAATTTACCCCCTTTGTTTTCATTACATTCTTTAGACTGCGATTATTACTTCCTTTAAAGTGATTCCTTTGATTGACTGCGAACTAAATCTTAGTACTGCGATTTGATCCTGGCCGATTTACCAGCGTTATATGTTTAAATTTATGCTAATTTCTTATGTTAATCTTGTTAAAACTAGTGATTTAAATGCCAATATATTATTATGCTAAATATAAACCGGCCCTGTAAAACAGTAATGAAAATTAATATGGGCTTTAATCTTTTTAAAATTTGTGAATTTAATGCAGCATTTAAATATGCTAATTATTAAACCAACTGTGTAAAATCGCAAATTCTATAGATGTTGATAGAGAATGGTATAGACGTGGTTGGGTATGGTGTTGATAGCGATGTACAGCAATCCAGGTACAATTGATAATGCGTGTTAATAATATTGTGTGTTAATAATTCTTAAGCAGCGATTTTCATTTATGAAGGACAGACATATAGCGAATTTATTCTCGAAAGGCGGTATGAAGGAAGTTTGACAATAATGATGACAACATTAAGATAGCTTTAACCTTGGATAGAGATTCCATTCTTTTTACAACATTACTATTTTTAGTTAGCGATTTTATGCAGCGCAAATTTTTACATTATTACAGGGTAGCATTATTACATGGTAGCATGTTTACATAACTACTTACAACTGTGTGTTACGGTAGATACATCAACGCCCTTCCAGAATGGATATCCGTTTTGTATCAGTGTTTTAATGGCAATTCAGATCTGTAATGGCAGGTAGTGGTTCTTTTATCAATGACTCACCCCTTATATGTTGGTTTTGTATATGGGTAAATACTTGTTCCAGGATCCAAGGCACTTTTGAGATGGACGTGAAGCACGTTGACCTGTAAACCTCAAAAATAATAAGTATTCATGGGATAATGTAAGAACAATAATTGTCATTCCATTGGTACATTTATGACGCAATCTTAAATTATATATTGTATATAAATCCGTCTATCAACAACCCCTTTTATTAATACTTGTTGTCAATTCAGTTATGTATAATTAATAAGGGAGGAGAAAAATAAAATGTAAATAAAGTTTTATGACTCTCCTGGTGTGAGGAGTTTTAACTTTACAATGAATTAAATGAAGTTAGAAGCAAAGAAAATCTTGGAACAAAAAAAAATAGTCATGATTAATTCTTAATCCAAATAACAACATTTGATTCTTGAACCTTAACCTGTTGTTGAGTTTATGTTACTTGAAGGTTGGTTATTGGTTAACACTTGGATGAGGTAAGATGACTTGTGCTAGAATAAGTTCTTGATGGCTAGATGGTTACAGCCTTTAAGCCTACCTTGAGTGTAGTTATGTTGCGCGAGATTAATGGTTGAAGGGTTAATAGTTTCGCTAAATTGTTTTTAGTTAAACCGTAAATGGGTTGCTTGTGCCTTTTTCCTTAAGTCGATTTGTGTTTTGGGGGTTGGGCGCTTGGGTATAGCCCACGTGTAATTGGCAGATATTTAGGTCTCCTAGATCCAGGGGGTTGCTTGGTTTAGTGGTCTAGATAAGTGATATTGCGCCAAGGTTACTGTCATGCCTATCGCCTGGTGACGGCATGATTCCTAAGGAGGGGATCATGGTGTGCCCTGATGGATAATGGTGAATGATAACCTGGCTGAAGTTTGGGCTTCCCGTTGTGGGCATTTGTTCGTTATAAATTTGCTATCAGCGCTTGGGACGAACGCCTTCATGCATTTGGTTGTGCGTTATCGAGGTTCTAGTTATCTTATAGTTGAGGTTGTTGTGTTGGGATGGGGATGTTGTCCCTTATCTTGTAGGCGTGGTCATATTTGTGTCAGGTGGGTCGTTGTTCCTCCTTGTTGTTTACACATGTTTCAACTAGTTTCCCTTATGCCCGCGTGTGGAGTCATAGTGGTCTGTTACCTATTCTGTGGGCGTGGTGCTCACCATTAGATGTGTTGTTTAGTCGTAATTGTTGTTGTCGTCCTGCTTTAAAAAAAAAATGCACTTCTGCTTCACTTGCAGTCGTAACGATGGGGATGTTACAATTGACATGATTTATACTTCAACAACCTTGTTGGATATAGTTCATCTCTAATCATTAATTGAAGATCTTATTTTGGATTAACATCTTGCTTATTGAAAGTTTTTTATTTGTATATGAATAAGCAATCTTATGTAATATGGTCATTATGGAAGAGTGTTATATATAATGATCATACTTCGAACTTGGACATGCTAACTAGGGCTTAGGCATATTGTGGATGCACACCCTCCATGACCACTTCTCCCCAAGGTGGGGGTGGCATGCTTGCGAGGAGGCATAAGTGAGAGTCTGAGCCTGTGGAGCACGGAGAGAGGGGATAGCCACCACCACCTGCAGAGAACAGAGAGCCACCGACTGTGGATAATAGTGGAGGAATGCCAGAGATGGTCGAGGATGATGGAGTGACAAAGGCCATGAGGGAGAGAGGGTTAATTCGTGAGCCTTCAAAGCTCTCATCCTCTGCATGCACGCGAACTAGGGTGTCATATTGAGGCCATGCAGGTGACAAGCGGGAGAAGTTGGCAGAGTAATGGTTCGACACCTTGGGGGGAGGAGTGGTTTAATTCGCATGAGGAGAGGATGAGGTGGAGCGCACCAAGTCGTCGTTTCGCACATCGGGGGATCTCATGGTGCTCTCTAGGCGGATATTAATGTAGTGATTTAAGGATTAGGTGTTAACGAGTTATGTAACTACTCCCCTTCTCTCATACATATTATGTAAAGAGATTTGGCATCACTCAATTAAGAAATCAATCCATTCTCTTTCATTATTATGTGTATTCATGTCCACACTTATGTGTGAAAAAAATGACAACGTGAAGGCCACATTATGTTATATTAATCATATATGTGGTGTTAGCCATGTATGGTTTTTTAAGAAAAATTATGAGGCTTTAAAACCATAACTGAAATTTAAAGGAGAGAGAGTCCAAAACTTTAATCCTAATGACTAAGAAGGGGAGTTATAATCCTAATCAAAATAAAAGAAAGGGATTTCATTCATATCATCATAATTTTCTATTTTATAGTTGAGAAATACAAAAGAGAAACATAATAATGTAAAGAAAAATGATGAACTTATATATATAATGTAAAGAAAAATGATGAATATATATATATATATATATATATATATATTTCTTTCTTTATTTCTTTCTTTCTTTCTTTCTTTCTTGTCACAATTTACTTAATAGCAAGTTAGTTTTTAAATTGTGTCATCATTGTAATTTCTAAAAATAATAAAAGCAAGGTACAATCTTTTATTTATAAAAAAAAAAATTGCCAAAAAAAATTCAAAATAAATCATATATTTATAATGTGTTTTTAATATTATAATTTTATTTGTATTTATAATTTAATTTATAAAATACCAATAATATATTTTTAAATTGCTAAAAATCATACAATAATAAATCATTGCACAATAATAAATCATTGCACAAGTGAATTTAACCTCATTATATTTTGTAATAAAATATTAAAATAAATCATCTAAATGTATTTTTAATATTATAATTTTATTTTTATTTGTAATTTAATTTATAAAATATCAATAATATATTTTTAATATGGTTAAAAAGCATACATTAATAAATCATTGCACAAGTGAATTTAACCTAATTATTTTGCAATAGCATATTAAAATATGTTATAATAATGTATTATTCATTAAAATATTCAAAACTATTTAATGTATAAATTAATGATAATAATAATTTATGGTAAAATCTACGGAGGTATACATACTCTAACTTCTTCTGGATTTGAACTTATAACCTCTTAAAAGGAAACACATGTTCTTAACCATTAGATCCACTTAAACTAGTATCTCATTATTTAATTGCTCCTTAATCTAAAATAAATCCTTAATTATTGATCCATTGTTGATTTATTTTAGATTGTTGATTTATTTTAGATATATAGTTGTTTTTTCATTGTTAATTTATTTTGGATATACAATGCAATTTTGATACTAATATTCCACATTAAGCATTGTCGATAGTATATTTTGTACTATTGTTTAACACGATATCAATGTATTGCTCTCTCACAATAAATGAATAATATTTGAAATGCATATATTCTTAAAAGATTAATATATTATTGATGGAATGCCAAAGTTTATGTTGTACTATGCAATTTTATAGTTGTTTGTGCATGTGTGCCTCATGTTATTTTTTCTCAGAACCAGTTGTTATCTTCGTGGAGTTGTGGGATTAAAACAATTCTTTTATTTTGTTTGAAATTATATTAATACAATTTAAAATATATTAATATGATATTAAAAATAAAGGTTGGTTAGTCTATTTTGATCTATTGTTATATATAAATTTTGGTTTGGATGTTTGTTTTGGAATTTTTTTATTTTGTTTAATATTATATTATTAATAATAATTTTATTTTATTGTTATATATAAATTTTGTTTAATAGTTTTTGGATATTTGTTTTGGAATTTTTTTATTTTGTTTAATATTATTAATAATAATTTTATTTTATTGTTATATATAAATTTTGTTTAATAGTTTTCTATAAATTTTGCTTAATAGTTTTTGGATGTTTGTTTTGGGATTTTTTATATTTTTTTTAATATTATATTATTAATAATAATTTTATTTTATTTTTATATATGAATTTTGTTTAATAGTTTTTTATAAATTTTGTTTAATAGATTTTGGATGTTTGTTTTGGAATTTTTTTTATTTTGTTTAATATTATATTATTATTAATAATTTAATTTTATTATATACATAAATTTTATGTTTTTTTTGGATTTTTTGGATTTTTTTATTTTATTTAATATTATATTATTAATAATAATTTAATTTTAAAATTAGAATCGAGTGAGAAATTAAAGTGATGTATGAGATTTTTTAGTTCACATTTAAAATAAATTTAAAATAAATGAATATTTTTTTATTTTATTTAATATTATATTATTATTATTAATAATTTAATTTTAAAGTTATAATATAGTGAAAAATTAAAGTGATGTATGAGATTCTTTAGTTAATATTAAAAATAATTGTTGGATAATTTGTTTTGATTCACTATTGTATAGGAATTGTGTCTTGGAGTTTGTTTATATTGTTTTGGATGTATAGGAATTGTGTTTTGGAGTTTGTTTATATTGTTTTGGATCTATAGGAATTTTGTCAAAGGTTTGTTTATATTGTTTTGGATGTTTGTTTAGAAATTTTTTATTTTGTTTGACATTATATTAATAATAATAATTTAATTTTAAATTCATTGTTTAGTCATAAATCAAATTGATGTATAAGATTTTTTTGTTTGCATTAAAAATAAGTGTTGGTTAGTTTGTCTTGATTAGCTATATAGAAATTTTGTCTTGCAAATTATCTATATTGTTTTGGATGTTTTTCTAGAAAAATTTGTATTTTGTTTCACATTATTATTATTATTATAAGGTTGTGGCTTAGTTATGTAGTGATTTGATTAATTAAATCTATTAAGGTGTACATACCCTAGCTATGTATGTGACCTCTTAAGAAGAAACACACGCTCTTAACCATTAAACTTACCCAAACTATATATGACATTAAAAATAAATAAATTCTAAAATACATTATTCTCTAAATCATTTACTTATTAAAAATTAAAAATTGAAATTAACTTTAATTTTATATTAGGAATATTGATATATATTATGATAATATAAAATTACTCATTACAAATAAATTTGTAAATCAATTTTAAATAACTATTATAACTATGTAAAATTATTTATTACAAATCATTTTCATCTTCTAAATAAATTAATCTAAAGTAACTAGATTTTTATTGAATTAATCTCAAGTAATTAATTTGTTGTTAAATTTTATTATAATAATAAAAGGGATCCTATAAATTAACATGTAGGGAATCAACCCCATATTATGTAAATACAAACCCAGCCAGTTTTCAATTCCACTCGATAAAAAAAAATTATAAACCATCTTAAATATTGATAATTATATGTAAAAATATATTATTTTTAACATATTTATACTATACTATGATATTTTAATTAAAAACAATTAATGTTCTTAATTCTTTCATATTTTATCTGATATTTTCAAGTACCCATAAGGTAAAACATTGAGGAAATGAACTTTATACATCCTGAAAAAGTACAACCCAACTAAACATTGAGGAGGTGAAGTTTATACATGCTGAAAAAGTAAAACCCAACTACTTATCAAGTGGACTTCAAAACCATCAAAAAAATGATGTGATGCACTTTAAAGTTAGTTTAGTGGAAGTTCATAATGGTTATATCGATTCCTATGCTATAAACTATATTTATTCTTGGTATTGATGAAATTTAATCCATGATTGGTTTTGTGTTGTGTTGTTGTTATACATAGGGTAGAAATTATTTTAAGAATGGCATTCTACTAGGTAGTTTAGTCTTACAAGGAAGGTAGAAATTGAATAGTGGAAGCTTGGAGTATTGAAGATAAACTATTTTATTATTATTATTATTATTATTATTATTATTTTAAATTGTTTTTAAAAACTCAATAATGAGTAGTTAATAAAGAAACTTTTTTTTCCAATAGAAAAATATCTCAAAATTATATTAAGGTATAATTTCATTTACAACAATAGTATCGATCCTATATTGATACAAAATGGATCAGTCATAACAGAAAAGTCTAAAGTCTAAGTTTGATACATAGATAGTCAAACTATTCCAAAAAGACAATACTAAGAACAATAGTATAGTAAGTAGGAAAAACTCAGATATAAGATATTATATCTTCTACGCTCCAGAACATATCACATTGCCCCTTACCCAGCTCAAACTTCAAAGATGTTTAAATGTGTATGAGGACTCTATGCCCCATTACACCATTGAAAAAAGGACAACCTGCCTTCTGATTCCCTGAGCGCCCTTTTGGATAATATGTCGGCCTCTATATTATGGTCCCTGTAGATATGCTGGAAGCTTATGTCTTGAAATGAATTTGCTAGTTCCTTTGTCTTCTGCTTCTAGCCTTCAATGTTCACCGCATGGAGATTACCTTTTAGATTTATCCAATCAATTATTACCTTCAAATCCCTCGGGATTTGGAGTTTTTGGATCGACCAAAATGTTGTCATCGTGAGTGTTTCCCACAATCCCATGAGCTCTGCCTTGGTGTTTGTTCCGGCTCCGCAATTAATGTACCATTTAATAACATTCGACGCATGTGTTTTGATTATACCACCTGCTCCGCAACACTCGCCATTTGATAGGGTTGTGCCATCAAAGCATGCCAAGGAAAAACCCTCAGTCTGTGTAATGGTACACACCTTGTTTGGAACTAATTTGAGGGACAATGGCCACCAAGAGAAAGATCTAGATATCTTGTGCATCACTGCGAGATGAGAGGGGGTTCTCTCCTCGAAAATGGTCGTGTTCCTCTCATTCCATAGGTCAACAAAGAAACTTATTGATGTGAATCATATTATAATATTGGTATGTTTATCGAAGGAAGTATGGATACATTAAATAAAATGGTCATAGTGATATTGATGCAAATGAAATGAATGAGACTTTATTTTATTTTTTAAATCATAACTTATTTTTTATATATAATGATATTATGTAGGAATTTGAAGATTAGGCATTGATAGTTTGTATGTATTAATTTTATTAAAATAATTGAAGGTTAGTTTGTCTCTTTTGTCCAGTTCAAGATATGGATTTTGTGCATATTTATATAGTAGTCTAGTTATAGTGTTTGCAAATAAGGTAACTAAGTTGGTAGGAAGGATTAACTCCCAGTCCTCATTTGTATGTATGGATGTTATGTGTTTTCATGGGTGGTGTCGGTGGTCATTATTAGTATACTCTACTTTAAATATTAGTGAAAATGTATAATTCTTCAAACCAATGACATCACCTTTTTTTTTCACTTTTGCTTAATCTTGATATATCAAACAATGTATTTAACATAGTGATATGCATCCACATGCAAAATAAAATGTTGACATTAATATTAGAATTTGAATTACATACTTAGGAATCTAAATCCACAATATACAAATCCAATACAAATTTGTGGAATTCGATACTAACACTTTTGGAATTGAAAATCACATTTCTAGAATCAAAATTCACACTTCTAGAATCAAAATTCACACTTTTGGAATCAAAATTATCACTTTTGGAACCAAATTCACACTTTGGAAAAATCAATGGTCATACTTTTGGATCCAAATTTTCACTGTGGAACCACAGATATTCACACTTTTGAAGTATATATTCCAGATTATAATCCCATATTTAGAAAAATTGGTGTTAATTGTATGGACCATTGTGAGGTATAGCTATTGGGATGAGGTCCCACTATAGAGAACGGATTTTCTTGAATCAAGGAAAGGCTTGGCACTAGTCAACTTGTAACAGAGGCTACAACTACAAAGTTGACCTATAGTAGAGAGAGTCCATTCATGCCATAGGAAAACATAGACTTCATAATCACATAACAATAAGTTTGTATTTGTTTTTAAAGTGTCTTCTAGTTTCACATAATTAATATTTGGACTATAAGTGTTGTGCTAAAATTTTGTATTAAAACTAAAATTTCTAAGTGAGTGAAGATCATTTTGGAACATTTTCATTTGTGGAGTGTCTTGTTGTTTGAGACATTAGTAATATTTGTAACACATTGAGTTATAAAAAGAGTTTGGCATGTTTAAACTAGTTAAAAAATTGGTCTATTTATACTGTATTGTGTTGGCGGAAATCAAATATTTATTGGAAAAACAATTTACCACATGGAAACAAAGATTTCTTGCAATAATAAAAATTATTAGACAATCTTGTCTTGGGAAAGGAGATATGAAGTATAATAGATGCATATGCTCAAGATGAGTATGATGCAAGAAATAGGGAGGTTGTGATGTTGATCAAGCTCTTTGTGATCAATGATATGTTGCTTGATTCAAGTGCAAGATGGTAATGATGCTTTCAAGAATTGAGGGTATTTGAAAAACATGCATGAGACATTAGATAAAAGAAGATATTCATTCTTAAATAATTTATTTTTTCAATTGACAGGTAGGAATATGAATCACTTCAAGAACACTTATTGAGAATTACGGATATTAGAGACCACTTGAAAGAGATTAATAGAAAGATTGAAGAAAACGATCGGGTAATAACTACATTGAGAATGATACCTCCTTCATATGATTTTTTTTTCAGAACTTAAGTATAACTTCTAGATATGTTAATCTCACTTTTGAGTAGTTAAATAATAAGATTTTATAGAAGGATAGGTGGAGGGAGTAGTTTGGTAGTAGTAATGAGAATGAAGAATCAAAAAGAACCTTAAAAGCACAATTTAAAGAAAAAGGAAAGCATGTGTATGGAAACAACAGTGGGAAAGGTATGAATTTATTTTATGATGGTAATCTAGGACATAAGGCCAAATTTTGCAGGAAATGGTTGTGGGACAAAAAAACACAATCAAGAGCCTCCCTTCAAAGATGGTGTGATACAAGTAAGACAATGTCATTGAATTCAATGAGGAAGAAGAATTTTATGTTTATGGCTCGTGATAATGGAGCATTCATTAGGAGCAAAATGATTGGTACATTGATTAAGGTGCATAACAATATTTTACTAATTAAGCAAACTAGTATGTTAATGATTTCATTGAGTATAGTTCCAACTCTAATTATATTATCTTGAGTGGTGAAGAAGAATATAGAATTGAAGGAAGGAAGTGTGCAACTTTAGATGACATTTAAGAAGTTGTTATTTAGGGATGTCTACTATGTCCTTGGTTTGCAAAAGAAAAGAAGAAATACTTTCTATTAGTTTTATCATGAATCAAGGCCACACCTACATGTTGTCTTCAATAATAATATTTGTTTTATTATTGACAAAGGGAGAAAAAAGGTGATTTATTTGAGTGTGAAAGAACAATTTTTGTTTAGACTAGTGGATGGTGAAGAGAAGTTGACTGCTATGAGAGAAAAATTGGAGGAATGAGAAGGTAAACATATCCATTATGTCTTATCTCTTAATGTTCATGAAGAGTGGAAGACCCTCAAGGAGGATGAATATGGAGAGATGAAATGAGATGGTGCTTCATGTAAGCAACATATTCAATATGTTGTCTTTGGTGAGTTTTTTGAAGAGAGGAAGACCCCAGGGAGGGTAAATATGGAGCAGTGAAATAAGATGGTGTGTCCTTTGAGAAGAAAACACACAAAAATGATATGATTAATCACCAATATGTGGAGGAGGTGAGTTCAGTGAACAAACCAATTTCTATGTCAATGGTGGAAAGGATGATTAGTAAACCAACATTGTTCTCTCTTGGATAGAAATACAGTGACATGATTTATACTTCAACAACCTTGTTGGATATAATTCACCTCCAATCACTAATTGAAGATATTATTTTGCAATGGGTTGAAAATATCTTGCTTGTCTAAAGTTTTTTATTTGTATATGAACAAGCAAATCTTATGTAATATAACCAGTATGGAAGAGCATTATATATAATGATCATACTTAGAACTTAGACATGTTAATTAGGACTTAGGCATATAATAAACTCTTAATAATAAATTGATGACAATCATGAGTTAATTAATGTAGGCTTTTAAGGATTAGGTATTCGGGAGCTATCTAACTACTCCCCTTCTCTCCTAGCTACTATGTAAAGAGATGTCGCAACACTCCATTAAAGAATCTGAAATCCATTCTTTCCATTATTATGTGTATTATTATCTACGCTTGTGTGTAAAAACTGACAATGTAGAGACCACACCATGTCATGTTACTCACACATGTGGAGTTAGTCATGTATGGTTTTCTAAGAAGGTTTTAGAGGCTTTAAAACCCTAACTCGAATTGAAAGGAAATGATCCAAAACCCTATAATTCCTAATGGCTAAGAAGGAGAAATATAACCCTAGTCACAATGGGAGAAGGGGGTTCCATTCATATTATAATATTTTGTGTTCCATATTTAAAAAATGCAAAGGAGAAACATAACATGATAGTATAGAGGAAGATGATGACCTTCTAAATGTTTGTATCAAGCCAAAATGTTAATTTACTTCATAGTAAATTAGTTTTTAAATTGTATTGACATTGTAATTTTTAAGAATAATAAAAGAAAAACACAAATTTTTCCCTCAGAGATTTCTTCAATATAAATTTTGCATCTATGATGTGTTTTTAATATTATAATTTTATTTATATTGATCAATTAATTTGTTAAAAATCATACATTAATAAATCATTACACAAATGGACTTAGCCAAGTTATATTTGCCTTAACATATTAGGATACGTTATCATGATACACTATCTAATTAAAATATCAAAACAATTTATAAATCACACTCTTAATTGATTTTCCTATTAACCAATGTACAAACAAACTAATATATAAATCAGTAATATAAAATTAATCCCATTGCTTAAGTAAAAATATGTTGCTCCTTGATAATTATTGGCCCATTGTTAATTTATTTTGAATATATAATGCAATTTTCGTTGGAATATTCCTTTCGAGTGGAAAATGTAGTATTGTTGGGTAGTTATTCACAAACCTTAGTAACTTATGTACTTCAAGGGTTACTTTTGTTTCACATAATATCATTGTATTGCCCCGTGAAAATAAATATATAATATTTTAAATGTATATATTCCTCTCAAAAAAACTATTTATATATTATTGGTTCGATGCCAAATGTCAAAGCTTATGTTGAACTATATATGCTATGCAATCCTATAGTTGTTTGTGCATGTGTGTTTGATGTTGTTTTGCACATGCCCTTGTCTCAGAAGTTAGTTGGATGGATGCCAAATGTCACAGGTTTATGTTGAACTACATATGTTATGCAATCGTGTAGTTGTTTGTTCATGTGTATGTGTATGTGTATCTAATGTTGTTTGTTTTGCACATGTACTTGTCTCACAAGTTGAAGTTGTTTTCTAGGTGGAATTAAAATAAATTTTTTGGACGTTGTTTTGTCATTTTTTTTTGTTGAAATCTGACAATATAAATATGCACAAAATCATTATTTTTTTGTTTAAAATCTATTTATGAATGCAGAAATGGATTCATCATGCTGAAAAACCTCTCGGACACTTGGATTATACAGAAATAATCACTCAAATATGTGGATCTAACAATTTCTCACTGGATTTCAAGCAAATATCCCCAGAAAATATCATCGGAGAAGAATCATTTCATAAAACATTTAGACTAGAGCATTTTTTTTGTTTTGTTTGAAATTATATTAATATAATTTAAAATACATTAATATGATGTTAAAAATAAGGGTTGGTTAGTTTGCCTTAATTTGTTATTATATAAAAAAATTGTCTTATGGTTTTTTTACATTATTTTGGATATTTGTTTGGAATTTTTTTATTTTATTTGATATTATATTAATAATAATATAATTTTAGTAAAAACAAAATTTATGAGAATTTTTTGCTTCTTTAAATTGATGTATGAGACTCCATTTTAAGAGATAGGAGTTTGATATTATATTAATACAATTTTAAATATATTAGCATGACATTAAAAATAAGTTTTGGTTAGTATGTTTTGATTCATTATTGTATGGAAACTTTGTTTTGTAGTTTGTCTATATTGTTTTAGATGTTTGATTGGAAATTTTTTACACTGTTTAATATTATATTAATAATAATAATAATAATAACTGAGAGGTGGCAGGGGTTGGGGAGTCTTCATGATTTTGGAGGAAATAAACTAGTTTTCTATGCCTGGGGACTTGGGAATGTCTTTAGCAACATTGTTGAGACATACTCCTTGTGGAGAGTTGTTTCTATTGCAAAAGAAGAAAGGATAACCAAGATTTTGGTTCTAGGGGATTCGATGTTGGTAATCCAAGCTATGATCATAAGTCTGAGTCGGGAAGAAGTGTTCTAAACATACTCATATCAAGGATTCTTAATGTCATCTCCGCCTTCGAAGAAGTACATCATTTTTCCATATTAAGCAGGAACTAAACTCAAAGGCACATTATTGGGCTAAGTTTACTTCCTTTTTAAGCCCGAGAACCTCTATAAAAAATGTTTTAAGGGGACACCTCCCTATACCTTAGTGATTTTATCATAACTCAATCCATACTTAATGTCAAGCAACATTTGGACGCGTCGATGGACGGATGGTTGGACAATAGGGTTGTCTGCATATTTGAAGTGCATTGGACATAAAGAGGTTAATCAATGAAAATTTTGTGAGATCCATATGAAATGTGGGAGGAAATTGGTCATGGTGATTCTTGGCTCAAGTGTTTTCAATGTGGTGGAGGGTTTGGACTAGTGTGGTGAGTGGACGATTTGTGGGTAAGAATCTAGGCCTCTGCGGATAGTCATCGATGAATTCAGGTGGTGGATTTGGAAGTTTCTCCTCCCATGATGTTGGTTTCTCCTTCAGCTCTAACCAGGAATCCCTTAGTCTTCAATTTTCCTCTTCCTTTGTTATTTTTTGGTGGAAATTTATATGTTTGAGTCCTGCATTTTCAATAGAGTTTGCATCCCTTTCTTCTTATCTTTTTCAAAATAGGAATTGGGAATTTCTACTCCGGTGTTATGCGGTCTAGTCTTCTTGTTTATGGTTTGGTGCAAAGTCTTTGTAGGTCGGGTATGGATAGCCATGATTGGTCAGAGGCCAGGAAAATAATTCAATGGCATGAGGAGATCACTCAGGAAAATAATGGTTTCCTTCTACACATTTCTATGAAACTCTCAGATGTGGAACATGCTAGTCCTACCAACACAATAAACATTATGAATATCCTTTCATCTCAGATGTAGAGGATCGATGCACTAGAGGTTGAAAGTCAACATCTTCGATATTTGGTTACTCTACAGTGCCATGATTCTCCCTTTTTGACTTCAAACAATCAAGGAAAAATGAATTACTTGCGTGAAGGTCAGAATCATGAAGGCACAATGGGTCAGGATCTGGTTCCCATGGAAGTTGAAGATGGCTCCCCTCATTTTCTTGAGGGGCAAGAAGTTCAAGATAATGTTCCTCCATAACTAGTTTATGTTTTTTAGAGTAGTTTTTTTGTTGGCAGTATGTAAAGCAAACAACTTGTAGAATTGTTTGGAATGTCTACATGGAAAAGGATTTATATTTTGTCACTATTATCTTAGAAATATGCTCAGTCTAGTAGAAAAATTTTGTATGATTGTTGTTTTCTTCAACACAACCCTTTTATATTAATATAAATTTATGTTGTAGTTATAATAATAATAATTATTATTATTATTATTATTATTATTATTATTATTATTATTTTAAGGTCATGATTTAATCAAAAATCAAATTGTTGTATAAAAACCCCTTGTTTATAGGATAAGGTGTTGATTTTTCATAAGCTAGGTTAAGCATGTAGTTCATTTCAATTTCATCGTGTCTTAACCATAAACAAGAATTTTGCAGCAACCAAGATCACAAGAAGAAACACCATTCAAAAGAACACAAGAAGTATCCTGGGAAACCCTTCTCAACAAGGGAAGACAACCCAGCCAAATCCTTTGCTATATTCTTCAAGAGAAAGACCTTTCACCACCAAGAATGACTTAGCACACAAGAGGGTGCTTAAGCCCTAGAAGACTAGCGCCCAAGAGAGGTGCACCTTTTCCCAAGTAGAAGTGTTTGTTGTAATTTCCAAACATACAAGAAAGATATGACTCTACAATGGAGAATCATCTCTTACTTATATTAAACTTTGACCAATCAACAAAGGCGTCTATTGGCTCAACATGGAAGACCTCTCTAAGTCAAATATATTATTATTATTAATTATTAATTATCTTTTACATTTATTATTAACCATATTAAGGTGGGGCCGACCTGTACCCTTTACATAACAATTAGGGTTACAGGTAGGTCTGACTCTTAAACAATATATAGCAAAGGATTTGATACACCCACTAGTGCTCATCCACTAGGGGCACATCCATAGGGATGTCATAGCTTTGATTCACTGCATTACATAGAAGAACCAGGTCTTCACACGTTCACCTGTGCTCGTCCACAGGCACGTCCACTCTACAGATCTGTTTTCCCACTGCTACCAACAAGAGAATCATTTGGATTCTTCTCGTCAACTCTGTTGCTCAAAGGAGGCTATCACGTCATCTTCATTTATGTTCACATGACGATGTGCCCAACACTTTGGGGATTTCACACGTTCACCTCAAGGGCTCAGCCACAGGCACGTCCTAACTCAACAGATTGCTTTTCCACCAGATAATCATTTGGATTTCTTTTCACTCTTTGATTGGAGGAGGTCATCTCTATGTTCCTAACTCTGTCTCAGGCAGTAACCACGTACCCTTCTTTAGGGGATTTCTCTCATGTTTGTAAGCTTAGGGAAATACTCACATAGCTACTATGTTCCACATCTCATAGGTTTGTAAGATGGAGGATGTCTCCCATAGCTGCAATCACCAACAATCCCTCTCATCTAGGGAGGAATTCTTCATCATGCCAAGTCTCACACGGATGTGTTCTGAAATTTTTCTTGGCTGGAATTATCCATACTCCCTCTCAACTAGTAAGGCATTCTTCACCACGTTAGTTTGGTGAATATGTCTGCAATCTACTCATGTGTAGGAAGGTACTGCATGTGTACGATTTTCCTCTGCATCATATCTATGATATAAGAATATTTTAGCTCATCGTGTTTCGATCCATAAAGAAATGGGAGCTTTACACGCGGCTCTAGGCTATCATCATAGGATCCATCTCGTGGTCAAGTAAATTAGTCATAACTTTGTGAAGCCACATTTCTTCGCATACTCGATGTTAAATACTCTGCCTCTGTGGTACTCAAGGTCACTGAGTTTTGTATCCTGCTGCATCAGGAAACCATGGTATAATATCAACCGGATGTGCTCTTCCGATTCACTGTACTTTCTGCTCAATCTGAATCGGCATATCCTGCAAACTCAATTTCATACTAGAGGCATATTTCAAATCATATCCAACTGTGCCTCGTATATATCTTAATACATGTTTTGTTGTTTCCTAGTGAGTTTGTCTCGATTGACTCATCACATTCGTTGCATGACATGAATCAAGTCTGGTGTTAACCGAATACATCAGTGATCTAATCAGTTGTGGATCAGTCTTGTCTGAATCATTATCAATCTTCTTCTTTAAATCCATTACGGTGGATTTTTCATTCTGTCATACTGAATATTTTCTCTGTATATTTTCCTTGACTCAGGAAAATCTCATCGGTCCTCTTGTCATACTTCTTGTCCTAAGAAGTGGTGCATCATACTTAGAATCTTCATCTTGAATTCAGAGGTCAAGGATTTCTTGTATCCAACAACAAGGCTTTCTGAATAAGTCATCAAATCAGGCTCTCGTCACCAAAATCTCTTTTGCTTTCTTGGGATGTGCCTTGAGAGACTTGCTTGTTTCTCTGCCTCTTTTCAGAGTGAGTCTAGGTAGGCCTTTTACGCCCTACTGCAATATCTCTGAATATATCAACTAGAGCATTGGAATAGCTAAAATAATGTATGTCTCCCTCTGGAATGCTGAGGGGGAAAAGGTATTTGACTCATCCTTCTTAGATAATTTTGATTCACTCTTGATTCAAGTGACTCCTCCTAAAATCTTGAAGGAGTGACAACTTCCTTTGTTGTTAACCTATCTGAAACAACGAAAGGAAACAAAACAAGGGTATCCCCTAAAGGAGATTTATGAGTACATCTCTAGAATCAAAATAATTTTAAGAACTGTTGTCATAGCTATAACACTTACTTGTAATGTAGCATGATAATCTAAAAACAATCAAACCTAGGGTTTCTTTACTTCTAGTGTGTTGTTCTTCTGACATGTACTGCCACTTCTCTGAGTCCATGATTTGCACCGGGGTTTTCTTTCTCCTGCAAATACCCTTATAACAATGATGCAAATTTCATATATATGCAGGTGCATACCTGAGGGAGATGATATGATTTCTTCAATGGCACTTGGTTGATTTATGTTCTCTAGATTCTTCATGAAGAAGGTGGTTACAGTGTCACCTCTTTGCATTACTCATAATAGGTCTTCCTTTGAAGCCTTGTCTTCTAGGAACTTGAAGTTGCTTGATTTAACAAGCTTAACTTCCATCATAGTTCTGACATTGCACATTGAATCCACTTTGTTTGTATTTCACATAAGGTGATAAAAAAAGGTTCACATATGCTTTGGTAGCAACATAGATAGTGTAGAGAGGACTAGAAGGAACCAGAGCCAATATTTATGATGACACTCTTCTTTCTTTTCAACATTCCAGGAAGCACAGTGTGGATTATTCTGGTAGTATTTTTTTGCATTCACTTGCTCATGTCCTCTATATTGATTCCTGAAATCCACCACAACAAATTTTACTTGGGTTCTGTATTTTATTTGTAAGGTCTTTAAGATTTGGAAGGATATCTTTCAACCAAGATCAACTTGATCATGTGGGTAGCTGACTGAATGGAAAATAGCCTCTCAATTCTATTTTTTGAGGTATGTCATTATTGCCCATGATTCATACTTGCTCAAATTCTTAAGAAGGTCACCCATATCTAGTTCAGGAATCCTTTTGAAGTGATGAATATGGTAAGTAGGTTAAAGGGCTCGGACGAGGAGGAGAATCATTCTCTCTAGGCCTACATGGTTCAGGAACACCACCAATAGATTTTAAGCCTTTTAATTTCAGTCCCCCAATTTTATGCTCTGTGTTAGATATGAGAGTTCCTTTCCAAAAGATCCAACACAATGAAGAATGCTTACGGAATTCTTGATCTTAGTTGAGCTTTAAACAGTACGGTCTTCTTATTACAGTGTTGTAGCTGTTATGTTGAGCCTCTTTCTAGGCAGCAGCAACCTTTTCTTAGCAGGCCGAGTTGTCAAGGGACAAGTGGCGGCCTTTCCTACTGTCCAAGAGGCTTGAACAGGTCTCGGTTTTAGGCCTGCGTTTATTCACAGGGTTAACTATATCCGGCCCCCTTAATTTTATGCTACAGGAACCTATATGCCACAGGAAGCATTAGGTCCAGCCCACCTTCTTCCTTTGTCTATTAGGGTATTGTTGTGGCAGTGTTTTAAAGGAATTCGACCACTTTTAAAATGGAAATCCACCTCTCCTTTTTCATAACTGTAGGCTTTGACCTCTTTCACAGAATTTTGGGGCAGCTTGTGGGGTTTCTTCTGGGCTTCGCCCTTTTCTTTTATGGTTGTAAGCTTCAATCTCTTCTTTTTCCATATAGATGTTTCCCTTCATTTACCACCGTGGGGTTTCTTCTGGGCTTCGCCCTTTTCTTTTATGGTTGTAAGCTTCAATCTCTTCTTTTTCCATATAGATGTTTCCCTTCATTTACCACCGAATGGAGTTTCATCCTCCTTCCTCTTTATACCTACAACAACGTTTTGACCTACTTTTCCTTCAAATATTTGGTATGCAATGGTTTTCTTCGAGACTTCTCTGATACCATGTTGATTTTTCATAAGCTAGGTTAAGCATATAGTTCATTTCAATTTCATCATGTCTTAACCATAAACAAGAATGTTGCAACAACCAAGATCACAAGAAGAAACACCATGCACAAGAACACAAGAAGTATCCTGGGAAACCCTTCTCAACAAGGGAAGAAAACCCAGCCAAATCCTTTGCTATATTCTTCAAGAGAAGTACCTTTCACCACCAAGAATGACTTAGGACACAAGAAGTTGATTAAGCCCTAGAAGACTAGCACCCAAGAGAGGTGCGCACATTTTCTCAAGTAAAAGTATTTGCTGTAATTTCCAAACATACAAGAAATATATGATTCTACAATGGAAAATCATCTCTTACTTATATTAGACTTTAACCAATCAACAAAGGCGTCTATTGGCTCAACAGGGCCGACCTCTTTAAGTCAAATATATTATTATTATTATTATTATTATTAATATTAATTATCTTTTACATTTATTATTAACCATATTAAGGTGGGGCCGACCTGTACCCTTTACATAACAATTAGGGTTATAGGTAGGTATGACTCTTGAACAGTATATAGCAAAGGATTTGATACACCCACTAGTGTTAATCCACTAGGGGCACATCCATAGGGATGCCATAGCTTTGACTCACTGCATTACACAGAAGAACCAGGTCTTCACACGTTCACCTGTGCTCGTCCACAGGCACATCCACTCTACAGATATGCTTTCCCACTGCCACCGACAAGAGAATCATCTAGAGTCTTCTCATCAACTCTGTTGCTCAGAGGGGGGTATCACATCATCTTCATTTATGTTCACATGACGATGTGCCCAACACTTTTGGGATTTCACACGTTCACCTTGTGCTCAGCCACAGGCACGTCCTAACTCAATAGATCGCTTTTCCACCGGATAATCATTTGGAGTTCTTCTCACTCTTTGATTGGAGGAGGTCATATCTACGTTCCTAACTCTATCTCAGGCAGGAATCACGTATCCTTCTTTAGGGGCTTTCTCTCAGGTTTGTAAGCTGAGGGAAAGACTCACATAGCTGCTATGTTCCACATCTCACATGCTTGTAAACTAGAGTATGTCTCCCATAATTGCAATCATCAACATAAGGGACCCCCTCTCTGTAGTGATTTAACTATTTAACTCTATAAAAATATACATATCCTACCCCTTTCCAGTTTGAACCTGTGACACATGCTCTTAATTACTAAACCCACCCAAATTATATATAACATTAAAAATAAATGATAAAGAGAATATATTATTCTCTAAACCTTTTACTCATATAAAAATTAAAATGAACTTAAATTTTATATATATATATATAAACTTCAACTATTATGTCTATGTAAACAAATCATCTTAAAATTAAATAATGTTTTTATTAACTTAAGTTCAAATAACTAGTTTTTTATTAAATTTTAACTAATTAATTAATTTATTGTTAAATACTAGTTATTTATAAATTTTCACTGATCAGTATTTAATTTATGGTTAAATTGTATTGCAAAATGTTTTATCAATTATGAAAAGGAATATTAATTATCTTAAATGACTTTATGTAAATATAGTTTGGTTAGCTTTCTTAATGATTTCCATCTTTTATTTGGCATTTTCATGTACCAATAAGTGAAAACATTGAGAAGATAAACTTAGTGAATGCTGAAAAAGTACAACTCAACTACTTATAAAGTGGACTTCAAAACCATCTAAGAAATGAAATGATGGGTGGATTTCAAAACCAGATTAGAAATGATGGGTGGATTTCAAAACCAGATTAGAAATGATGCGATGCACTTGGAAATTAGTTTAGTGGAAGTTAGTCATCTCGTGACTCTCATATGCCATGAATTAACTATATTGAGAAGATCAACCTTATGCATGATCCAAAAAGTACAAACCAACTACTTATAAAGTGGAATTCAAAACCATTAGGAAATGATGTGATGCACTTGGAAATTAGTTTAGTGGAAGGAAAATAACTATATTTATTCTTGGTATTGATGAACTTCATTCTATGACTTTGTGTTTTATACTAATGTTGTTTTAATACATAGAACTTCAATTTATAGAAATTCTCAATAAGAGGTTATATATATGATATTAGTGATGACATTTTATTTAATAGTTCAGTTTTACAAGTAGTTATATTGAATGGTGAAAGTTTATTAAGTAAAAAATATGTGTAAAAGTTGTTTTAAAAAACTTAATAATGAGTTATTGGAATAGAATGAATGATATCTATTGATGTGAATCACAATATATCGGTATGATCATTAAAGTGGAATGGACATAAAATAAAATAAATTTAAAAAATATGATCATTAAAGTGGAATGGACATAAAATAAAATTAATTTAAAAAACATGATCGTCAAAGTGGAATGGACATAAAATAAAAATAATTTAAAAGGGATTTGTAACAAATTAGACATTACAATCACACCTTAGATAAAACGGTGAAAGTGAGATCGATGCTAATGAATGAGATTTTATTCAACAAAAGAATTACATCTTGTTCTTTAATAATTACTTGTATCGTGTAGGAACATAAAGATTAGGCATTGATAGTGTTTATTTATTAATTCTATTAAAACTATTGAAGGGTAGTTTATCTCTTTTGTCTTGACTCGAGATGTGGATTTTATGTACATTTCCATAGTAGTCTAGTTATAGTGTTTGCAAATAAGTTGACAAAGTTGATAGGAAGGATTGACTCAAAGTCCCCATCTATATGTATGGATCTTATGTGTTCTTATGGGTGGTGTTGGTGATCATTCTTATTATACTCTACTTTAAATATTATTGAAAATATATAATTCTTTTATCCAACAACATCACTTGTTTTTATGTCTCTTATGTTTTAATCTTGATATACCAAACAATGTATAACATAGTGATATGCATCCACGTGCAAAATAAAATGTTGACATTAATATTGGAATTTGAAATACACGAGTAGGAATCTAAATCTACAATATCGAAAACCAATACACATATGTGTAACTCGATATTAACACTTTTGAAATTAAAAAATCACATTTATATAATCCAAATTCAGACTTCTAGAATTGAAATTCACACTTTCAAAATCAAAATTATAACTTTTGGAACCAAATTTACACTTTGGAAAAATTGATGGTCATAATTTTGGATCCAAATTTTCATTGCAGAACTACCAACAATCACACTTTTAAAAACAAAATCCACACTTTCAAAGTATAGATTTTAGATTATAATACCATATTTAGTAAAATTGGTGGCCATTGTATGGACCATTGTGAGGTATAGTTGCTAGGATGAAGTCCCAATTAGAGAAAATGTTT
>ML791023.1:217489-237532 GCA_009831015.1 Picea engelmannii | reverse complement strand
TTGTTTGGCTATCTAGCCTAGGGTTTGCTTCCGGAGGAATTCTCAGGTCAAGGTTAAGGTGCTCGGAGGGAGGCTTCGGCCTGTGGTTTGGTGATGAGGGTATCGTCAATGGTAAAATGAGCACACCATATTCTATATTCTAACAAGACTTAGGTGGTACCAAAGGTAGCTATGGATTTGATCTCGTATGTCTACCTTTATGTGCCAGAGCTGAAACAATGGAGTCTCCAGGTGCAGTCTGCAATCTTCGAAGCACTGAGTTTTAATGCACCTTTAGAACTAGAATACTATGTCATTTTAATCCCAGGGAAAAGTATTCAAATCGTTCCCCGACAATGATGCCAAGAATGTTAGCACTAGGATTCACCTTCATATTTCATGGAAGGCAAGCCCAATACCCACTAAGTTATATGTGAAGATAGAGTGTTTTAACAGGTCAAATGGAAAAGGACTCAAATGGTAATGTTCTAACTCAGACAACAAGGCTAGCATGCACCAACAATTAACGTCTTGGCTAACTTCTATCAGTATTTTGGGAGTAAATATGAATAGAGGGAAAACTTGAGTGAGAGGAGTGTAGGGACTGCTGCAAACATCAGGTCTACACAAGTCTAAGGAAGAAAGTTTCTAATCACAAGATCTTCTTGACATCAGAAACTAAGAAAGATAAATAAACATAATTATAATATAATGATCAAGAATCCACCATCACATCACCACAATAATGCATGTGAATCCTTCAAAGAATGAATATTTAGCAACATAAGCAAATAGACTGGAAAGGAAGCAGATTTGTATTAGCCAAAAAGTCTTAAGTCCAGTACATCACTAGATCATAGTTACTTCATCAAAATATTACAAAATAAAGGGAGCCTTTCTCAACCATCTGAACCTACTAAAGAAATTGATCTATATATTTATAACAAGAAAGGGAGGCAACATCTGGAGGTACGAGCTGGCCTATTTCCCTTGAAAATCTATAAACATTTATTTGTTCTAACAACCTATGCTATAAAACAGGGAAATGTTGGTGACTAATCCAATCATGCTTCTAACTTCTTTGATCCTCTTTTGCTGCTCAACCCTTATTTTTCCATGTGTCCCTTTGGATCCTGTAGTTGTCTTCAAAATGCCAACTTCTACTTCTGTAACTTTCTCCATTATCAACTTATCCAAAAAGTTGTTGGCCTAGTCCTCCTAGATTCTTGGTGTTTGCTGGAAATTTCCTTGGGTAGAAACTCTGGGTAGAACACCATAAAATGGAATAAGGATAGAAGGAAACGCCTGTAGGTAGCGCCACGATGCTGCATATATGCACCAACATTGGTCCTCTTTTGAAATATTAGGTAGCGCATGCATGTTTCACCTGTAAAATATTTGGTAGCACCATTAGGTAGCGCCCCTGTATGTTGCGCCTGTGTGTAAAAATGTTCCCTGCCAAATATTACGTAGCACCTATGGGTAGCTCCACTGTGTCACACCCTTACGCTGATTCTATTCTCTGTGGAATATTGTGCAGGGCCTTTACGTAGTGTCACTTATGTTGCGTCTGCATACAAGTTTGGGTAGCATTGCCAAAATGCAGTTCCTTTCAATATTGAATATGTACCGAGAAATATGTGTCCTTTCATGATGACATAACCATTTTACTTAGGTGCCTTTTACCACTGGGTGAAGATATCACTTAGCAAAAAATTCTCAATCCAGAAAGCTAAATGCCTAGAATCCTGTATAGATGGCACAACTAATATTAGCATAATGGTTAACCCTCCCAAAAATATACATCTTCAAAAATGGGGCTTACCCTTTACCATCTATTTTGTCATTTTAACACTTAACCTCATACTCTTCCTAGTAGAAAGAGGATCTTCAATTGACACAGTAGACTTCTGGTTTTTGGCATTTACAGGATTCTTCTATATAGCTGTGTTCTCCTTAGTTCTTGGTTTATCATCCTCAATGGCAGCTTCAACCAACACCTGTAAATTCCTTTAGGCTACCTCATATTGAAAGTGTTTTAGCTCTGCCTTTAACTTCCTTTTCTGAGACTAGAAGCCCCTGTTTTGTATGTAAATATTCTTCAGTTGTTTATGAATGGGAAGAGCCTTTCTCATTGCAAACCTTGCCAAGTCAAAGGTATGATTGTAGCCAACCATGAGCTCTTCCATCTAAGCCAAGTGGACCTTGTTTTCTGCTTTAAGACGAGCTATTTCTTTCCTTGTATCTCTGAGCTGCTTGATAAGTCTTTTGTAGTTCTGACTGTTGGGAGGGACAGTGGCATGCTCAGTCTTAATAGGATTTTCCTCAGACTCCTCTTCCTTCTGCATGGGAAGTGTCTTGTCCACCTCATCAGGTTTCTCAGTGGCCTTACTTTTACCCTTCTTTCTCTGCATAGTGGTTTCTTCATTTCTTACCACAGGCTCCTCGAAGTGTTTCATAGGGGTTTCCTCTTTTCTCTCTAAAGGTATTTTAATAATTTTACCCTTCTGTACAAGGGATTCTTGTTTTATTTCGACAGGCTTCTCAATGCCTTTCTCATATTTCTTATCTCTCTTTTCCAAAGGTCCTTTAGCACCTTTCCCCTTCTTATTTTGTACAAGGTTTTCTAATTTCTCCTCTACAGGATTTTCAATATTCTTCCCCTTCTTCTTTTGAATAGGAATCTCTGGTAAGGACTTCTCTCTATAATCCTCCTTAGGAATTGATGAACTTGTGAAAGGTCTTTTACCTTTAATTTCAACTTCTAGAGGAGAAGGGGAAAAGAGAAGCTTCTTCCCTCTCTTATATGTAGCTTTGGTAGAAGGAGGTACCTCTTCTAACCCTGGTGGAGGAGGTGGTGAAAAATATCAGTGTGGAGAAGGACAGACTTCTTCCTCAGCTTCAATGACCTCCTTGTTGACCTCTGACACTTGAACAGGGGATCTGCCCTTTCTCTTCCTACCGGTCCCTGATTTGGTAGCACTGGTAGGTGACAAAGAACTTGCCCTCTATGATTGAGGATTGGGTGCTAAATCCAACTTAAAATCAGAGGTAACCAAAAAATGCTCCCATGAAATATCTTTCTTGCCCAATTTCTCAGATACTAGAATTATGATTAATCCAGAGTGGAAAAGGCTAGAATCCACATCTTTAGATTTGTCCTATATCATGTCTGACATCTTACCTATACTCCTCAACAAGTAATAAGGAATATTCATCTCAACCTTACCAGTAAAATGTAGCAACAATATTATATGGTACTGGTATAATGTGTTGAATCTCCCTTCACAGGTAAAGTATCTCTGTATGATCTTCAGTATTCTGTCAAATTCTTCAATCAATTGGCTCCTTGGCATACTTTTGGACAGGTCAATAGCTTGATATTCAAGTTTAAAAAGATCATTTTCATAAGCTGAACTCAAATGCATGGCTTTGAACCACCTTTCACCTATAATGGGGATCCCTGTTGTGGCTGAGATGGAGGCTTCAATCACTTCGAACTCCAAATCCCTAACCTTAGTTTTATTACCATCAAACTGTAATGCAAACTATCTTGCTGCCTCCAGATGGCCTCTCTGCATGTTCTGACAGAAGAAGAGGCACCCTACTCTTTGAAAGGCCTCTCTTGCCATGTGTTATGTGCTAAAAATAAGCATGCCCACTGGTTATGTCCTAACTATCTTGCTTCCTTTATGTGCCTTCTTCGATTTAGGGGTCTCCATGACTAAAACTGAGGTCTTTGTAATGGTTTGGTAATGCTAAGGAGTCTTTGAATGGGGTTTCAAGTATGCAAGACTGACCCTATACAACTGAGTAAAACGTTTAATTTTGAGATGAAAGGAGGCAAGGGAAGAAACAAGAGGTTAAGCAGCACCTCTGGGTAGTGCAATGCATATGCAAAGGATAGACTAGTCTAAATATTGCAACTTCAAGGGCTTGTTGGTAGCTAATTCACTTTTTTACATTACCTTATAAGCTGCCTACACCAATGTTTTACAAACATCAATTTTTCGTCGCAATTTTTTAAATGACACTTTTATTTTTTGCAACACTTTCACACTTACTTTCGTTTTGTTTTCACGACTGTAAGCATGAAAACTTAGTCTTTCAAAGTCGCATTGAAATCATTGTTTGAACTGTCATGACCTCTCTTGTTGTTATGCCTATTGCACTCACCTCTTATTTATCATTATACAACTGACAAGAGACTTTGATCGATACTCATACTTCAATTGATTGTGACTTGGTTTCATTGAGCTTGTAATGCATTGACATATGGATTTATATGTTGTTTGAACTGTTTGACCATTGGTTTCATGAAAATACATAGGGGTTATGATTAAATATTTCATATATATATCTTTTTAATTTAATGCCTATGTTTATGTTTTCATAACTATTGGTATGTCGATTATACAAAACCCATCGACACATTGATACGAGTTGATACATTGGTGCATGGTTAAAATATTTGGTTTTGATTTCAAATTATCGATGGTTCAAAACTATGGCATAACGTTCGTGCGCGTTGATGTATACATTGATTTTATTGGTTGGGTAATTGATATGATTGTTGAACTACTATAATGGGTTGAACAGCTATGTAAATAGGTGGTTGTACTTTGGCTATTACTATTTTGCATGGCAGAGATAAGCTCCACCACCTTCACACGATGGCATTTATGCCTATCCCTTATTCTCGCTTACCTCTGTTAGTTTAGATAACTTTCGTGCACTCTACTCCTGTGTGCTGTGACCCAAACCCTCGACTTACCATGTGCTCGGCTCCATGGCACTAGTCATGTGAATCGAGCCAAATGAAAACCAAGCCTTGTTAATGTTTGACAATGCCCGCAAAGACTTGGAGGAAAATGGGTGGCTCACCTTTGTGCAATGTTTTGAGGGTTTCAATCTCTATGTAGCACGACAGTTTTCCCTAACGTTTGATGGCTGTAGACCCAAGGTGGTCGACTTACAATTGGAAATCAACGAGGGATTTATCAGTTCTACTACAGGGTTACCTGCCTCAGGATAACGTTGGTTTAAGAATTGTAAGGTCGAGGAAGTGCCATGGACATTGTTGTTTCTCTCGCGCAAAGTCACCTCTTGTGACAGAGGTATGCCCATCTCTGCACTTAAACCACAATGACACGATACTTTAATGGTAGTCAAGCAATTCGTGACCTGTGAAGGTCAATACGGACTCGTGTTTCTCTACCACCTGCGTTTGCTAATGAATTTTATGGGTTACTCATTGAATATGCCCTTTTACTTTCATCGTAGCCTGTATAAAATGTCGAAAAAGTTTAAAAGGAAGAAGGCTGAGAGTAGCCTGTTCCACCATGGACTCATTAAACTCATCATTGTTTATCATTTGGGTTTGCACAGCGAAAGTTGGAGAGCTTTCATAGCTCGGAATGGTTTTGGTGACACAAACCCTGTCCAGGTTGACAAACCTGTGGTAAGTGAAACCTATGTTCAGCCACTCGTGCCCTTACATATCTTATTGCCCTCTCCCAAGCCTACGGTCGATCCTGCTACTGACTTACCAGACATTGGAACCGAGAAGGCCGAGACTATTAAGAAGCCTGCGAAAAAAAATCCCAAGGCAAACCCTACTGCTAATGCCAAAGGAAAAAGGAATGCCCAGCTCATTTCGAGAATGGCTAGAAATAAGTCTAAACCCTCTGTTGAGTGAGACCCTATCATCCTTAGTGAGGATTCGGATTCCGATGTGGAACGATTCTTAGCCAGTGAGTACCCTTACTCGCAGGGTTTATGCCCCGAGCCACCTTACGATTTCGTGTCGAATCTTCCCCCTTGCCTAAGAAACAATCCTAGTTACCCTGGTATCAAATTGCCTAGTGAAACCCTCAGCGATGTGCCCAAACCATCACCTGCTCTTTCAAACCCTACACAGTCTTCCTGTGACCAATGTGATTAATGGCTGGAACGATACTACATTGACGTTCCTATACTCCAATCGAAAATTCAATCACTGGAAGATCAAATTGCAATATTGTCCAAACAAAGAAACCAGCTCCAAGCAATTGATAACAAACAGAAGACGACAGTCTCGATCCTTTTCAAAAACGTTGAATCAGCTACGGCAGTTATCAACTCCAAATTGGCATGATCAAGCCATCTCGTCGCCATACAGGTATGGATTTTAATATCGTTTTAGTTGTGCGAGTGAATAGGTTGATATAATGATTTGAATTCTATTTTCGAATAACCTTGTGTATATTTCGAAATGGCTCTGTAATCATGTCTATATCTTGTACAATGTTTTCACTTGCTAAAAATAAAAAGAAATTTCAATTTGATATATGATTTGATCATTCCCAGTATAACTATCGATAGATTTTTATTGGATTTGAGTGGTCTTTGTTTGGATTTGATTGGTTAGTTTGCCTAATTGAGTTAACGGAATTGTTGATTTTCTTTCGATTCAATTTGTTTTGTATCCACTCCGAACAGGAAGTTTCTCATGCTCAATTTAGAATACGATCATGTTGAAATTGATTTTTTTATGGTTTGTATGCTGTGACTGGCAAACGATTTCAATGAGATTTGTTGTTACGATTTTGTAATATATTCTAAAAGCTGGAATACAATTCTAACCATTTCCAATTTGAGAAGAATCACTTTGTTTTTACGCAAACAGTACTCTCGTTTGAACTTGTGAAAATACGCCCGAATAATGGAACAATTATGATTTGCAATGAATGTGCTAAACTCAGCCGATTGATTCGCTTGATTGGATTTCTATTAGTTCGATTATTTTTAGGAATTGGATTCTGATTGTAAATGAGTGCTCTGTTTGATTTTAAATTTATAAAACGAATTGGTCAATCCTGGTTATAATTCGTTTGATTGGAATGACTTTGATCAAAGTCAATTAATCTTATTTGCCCGATTTGCAATAGCAAATGACGAATTCTGTTGCTAGTCAATCGATCCTGTTACGATTTTATTTGAATTGATTTTTGCGCTAGTTTGAATTGATGTATTCGTGGCATGAATCGTTTGTTGTGTCATAGATTTGAAAATGATCTTGTTGAATTCATATTTCCTATTGACAAGACAGTGTAACAGTTTCTTGCCATTTGTTTTAATTATAATCGTTTCAATTGATATCAAAACGATTTCACAACTGTTGGATTCGATTTGTTGTGAAACGATTGCATTGTTGTTCCATATGATTTTGTTCACCCGACTTATGATAACAATAGAAATAGAGTATTCCTATCTCTGTATTCGGTTGAATGATTTGGATCCTGTTTGATTTCGAATGGTATAATAATTTCAAATTAAATAATTCGTTTTCAAATAGTTGTTGAATGTTAATTGAATTTAATTCATTAAAAGATTTTTAATTAATTTCAATACTGATTCTGTATCTTATTTAGACTAGCTACAAAATCGCATGATTCTGTAGCTAGCCTATAGAATTAGATTTTTGTCATTTTATTAATAAAAGATCCTTCTAACTTGTCTGTTTTTGGTCCTTTGCAGGTAAATTCGAATTGCATGGGATATGATGGACAGTCTAGAGGATAGTTGGATGTTTTACTTTTATTTTAGTTTCCTAGTTTAGTTGAACTTGGGATATCTTCCCAGATTTTATGTAAACAGTTTTATAACTTCCACAGGGAGGTTTTACCCTATGGAAAAACTTATAAATACTTATTATTTTTGTAATAAGGATCATCCTTGCTTGTGGGAGAACCAGGATTATGGATTTTTAATACAAACTGAGATAGAAGTTGATGTTCTGCTACATCTTTCGCTTTTCATAATATCAATCTTTTATTTCATGTTTATGTTTATCAGTTTGCATTTGATTAGTGACTACTTTAGCTATCATGGTCTTTTGCAGAATGATATGAATTAATTAATGCCTCATCCATATCTGATTTCTTTCACTACTTAAAAATACAGAAATTATTTGATTCAATTCATGAATGATAGATTTCTCTTCTTCATCAATTGAATTATTTTGTATAAGTCTTTTCATACAGGTTTATCTAATTGTAGAGATTTATAAATCATACGATTGTTGTTATTTTTATGTCTTGTTTGTCCTGTAATCCAACTTGTAGAGCACTGCAACTATCATGTACGAGAAGCCTCTGATAGTTCAGTGCGAGTTTCCTTCCTCCGATCTGCTAAAACAATCATCATACACAGGACAAATCTGGAGCGTTTCCAGGTCAGTTTGTTATTTTGTTTAGTATATTTATTAGTAGTTTAGTTAGATATATGTGTAGTTTAGATTAGTAGTTAGAATTAGTATATTCGTGATTTAGTTTAGTTAATTTTCCGTTTTATTTCTTGTTTATAAAATTATAAAATCAACAAAAAATATCTTTCGCTATCTTAGGGCAGAACATAAATGAGTTTTTCAGGTTTTATTCAAATCTGTAAATTGTAGATATTGTACATTTTGTGAATAAGTTATATTTCAGTTAGTAGTTAGTATAGTATTAGTTAGTAGATTGTATATATATAGTTAGTTAGATTAGTTTAGTTTGTTTTAATAATTAGTTTTAGTTAGTTTGTTTAATAGTTAGTGTTAGTTAGATTAGTTTATTAGTTTGTTTTATTTTCTTTTTTAGATTAATTTAGTTTGTTTCATTAGTTTTAATTAGATAAGTTAGTTTATATTAGTTTTTATTTTGTTTTCTTAGGACCTTAGATCGGATAACGGAGCCGCTATACCCGTCAGGGTGGTTCATCCCAAATGGCTTGGATTATTAGACAACCCCAGACTGGTTCCACTCTCTCAGTTGACGGACGGTCGATTTCTTCCATCAACAAATGGCACTAGAAGGAGGGCCTGAGCTTAATTAATGGCAGGAGGTGGTCGCAAAACTCCTCCACCCCCTAATTTCTCACCTATAGTGACTAGAAGCCGTTCACATGATAATATTCCCCTTCAAACAACAACTATTTCAACCGACGATCCACAGATCACAGTTGAGCCAGCAACCCCTAATCCTACAGGTGGTGACATACAAGAGATTGTCCGCCAATCTCTTATTAAAACACATAGTGCCTTAGCCTGTTTGAGGCAACCAAACCGTCTGTGGGGTCAACCTTTGGACTTCTCTGATATCAGAGAACAATTAGGTGACACTAACCTCACTGTGAATCCTATAGATCCAAACTTAAATCCTACTGCAGGAGGATCTGGGATACCTCCTTCACCACCTCCATCATCTCCTTCCTCTTCTGAAGGAGATTCCTCTGATGAAGGAAATTCTCCTTCTCAGCCTTCCACACCCACTACCCCAATGGAAAATCAGAACAACCCTGATAGACCCTGGTTGGACCAAGATGTTGTAGCCATACCTGGAGCTCATCATCCTCTACCTAAGCACCCAGAGAAATGGCTTCCCAAGTTTGACCCTGACTCAAAACAAATAGTTGAAGATCACATTAAAAAGTTCATGTTAGCCATAAGACTTCGCAATGTCGAACATGAAGACATTGTCTGTAGGTTGTTCCCTTATACTTTCGAGGGTAATGCATCCACGTGGTACTTTTCCCAACAACCCCATACCATCGTGTCTTGGGAAAAGTTTGAGTCATGCTTTTTGGAAAAGTTCGGAGATGGTAAGCCTCCGGAAGTCTTAGTCATGGATCTTTCTAGCTTAAAAATGAACCCAAAAGAAAAAGTTAAAGATTTTAATCAAAGATTCTTGACACTCAAAAAATGAATCCCTGCGGATTCCATGCCTGCTGAGAGTCTTATAATAGCTTACTACACTAAATCTTTGCATCAAAGAATAGCTATTTGGGTCAAACGATCTAAGAAAGCCACATTGTTAGAAGCCTTCGAGGAGGCCAGCCAGATAGAAAAAGACATACTTAGTCTTAAAGACTCTTCTAGCAACAAAACTGAGACTAGCCCTTCTTCCAAAAAGAAGATCGAAATCCTCCCCAGACCCACTCAAAGTAAAACACAACCTAAAAACTCTGATTTAGAAAACTTAACCAAAGTTGTTCAAAAGTTGTCTAATCAAGTTATAGACTTAAAAAGGTCGAACGAAGAAGCTTCCTCGAGTAAAGGGCCCTACAAACCTCCTTTCTGAAAGACTTTTCCTACCAACCGACCTAACCCAACCACCGAATGCCTAAATCTAGAAAGTTTGCAATGTGCCCTTCAAAAAATTCTAGAAGCCCAAGATAACTTGATGCCTCCTGAGATTCCTGAGGAGGTAGTTGAACAAGAGACAGTCCAAGAAGAAGAGTCTTCTCCAAACATTTTTGGACATTTCTCGGATAGCATCTTCCAAGCCAACTTCGAGACAGTTCATCCTTATAACACTAGGAGTAAGACAACGAATAAACCTTCTTCCGAAAATACTACAACTTCGCCTTCAAAGAAATCTAAATCAACCGAAACTAAACAAAATAATGTGAGCCCCAACTTAGATTATGATGTTGTTGAAGATCTTAAAAAGTTGAGGGCTAACATTTTTATTTATGAGTTGTCGAAGTTTCCATTTTTGTTACAAAAGATGTTGCAAAATATTTCAGAGAATGGCAAGAATGGTAATGGTAACAAGGTTGTGCAAAGAAAAGTCCCTCAGAAGACTTCCACTAAAAATAATCCTAATTCTCAAGATAAAGGAAGCCTTCCTATAAGTAATGTAAATAATGTAAATAATGTAGATAAAGTAACTTTAGAAACTGCGAGTAACAAACCACAAGCTACTACTCTTAGCACTCGCAAGAATGTACCTCCTTTCCTATTAACTTTCGAGATTTTTAATAGAAACGTGCACAATTGTATGGTAGACTCAGGGGCATCGTCCAATGTGATGCCATGGTCTGTTTGCCAAAAGATAAATGTTGAAGTTGAACCATCGACTTTAAAAATCATACAAATTGATCGGATAAATGTAAAAGTTATAGGCGAACTAAAGAATGTACTTATTAGATTATCATCTAACCCCAAGGTTCATCAAGTTATTGATATAATTGTTGTGTACATTCTAGAAGTGTATGGTCTGTTTTTGAGCAGGGACTGGTCGGAGCATCTACATGGTTATTTCGCGACAGATTGGTCTCATCTATGGCTTCCAGAGAATGGCAAGCCTAATAAAATCAAAGTAAATTGTGATCGCTACCTTAAGTTCACGGTCACAGATTTGAATGATCCCAACGAACCATACACACCTTCTGGCGATTCACCTGAAGTGCAAGGGATAGACACCTTCTTCGGCAATTTCATGGCTGAGGTTTCACCTACCACCAATCTATAACAGCAAGCTGAGATTGTAGCATATATGCAGCCAGCACCTTCCACGCAATGATCCTATGTACCCGATGCAAATCAAATTTGGTCTCTGTATTTCGACGGGTCAAAGTCCAAAGAGGGAGTTGGAGCAGGCTGCGTCATTATCGATCCGGCAGGTAACAAAAAATTGATAGCATGTAGGTTGGAATTTGAATGTACTAACAATACTGCAGAATATGAGGCTTTACTGGAAGGTCTCAGAAAAGCTTTGGATATGAACATTCAAAATTTAACCTTCTTTGGCGACTCTGAAATAGTGGTTAGACAGGTAAGAGATTCTATCCACTGTCTTTCTCTGCATCTAAAAAGCTACTAGTCTGAGGTATAGAACTTAATGAATAAATTCTCTGCTTTCAATATAAATTCCATTCCTAGATTGAATAACTCTAAAGCAGATTTATTAGCTAATGTAGCTTCTAAACTTCTTCCTGTAGAAGGCTTGTCTCCAGATGCATTCTCTGTCGAGCTATTGTTTCGGCCATCCATTCCTGACAACATCATGAACTGGAGAGTATTTGACGACGATCAACAGATTATTAACTTTCTGCACATGGAAGAAACCTTTCAAGGCATGGGGATAGACGAACACACGCATGACGACAATTTGCGTGATTTCACGGTAATACCATATCTGAGGACTCCTGAATCATCATCGGATATGGTAAACTTGATACAAAAATCTGTAATTAGATTAAAGAAGTTTTGTGATTTTCAAGATAAATTTAAAAAGACGGTCAATTGTAAAACCAATAGTTCCTCGTTGTCTTATGAAAAAGTGAACCTAGGAACTAATGAAAATCCTCAGTGCATTAATCTAGGCTTGGGATGTTCTCAACAAGAAAAAGCTACATTTGTTAAATTATTTAAAGAATTTAAAGATTTCTTTGCATGGATGTATGATGACCTCAAAACTTTCGACCCTAACATCATACAACATGTTATTCCGATGAAGCCCCAAACCTTACCTTTCCAACAAAAACTGAGGAAAATGCACCCCAAACTAGAACCGACCGTTCAAAAAGAATTGAATAAGCTCCTAAATGCTAAGATAATTTTTCCTGTTAGAAAAACTCAATGGGTTTCTAACCTCATCCCAGTCCAGAAGAAAAATGGGGAAATCCGACTCTGCGTCGATTTTCGAAACCTTAATAGAGCGTCTGATAAAGACAATTATCCTGTCCCGCCTATGGAACAGATCCTTCAACAGGTATTTGGTTCTGAGAGGCTATCTTTACTAGATGGTTTCTCTGGATGCAACCAAGTCCTGATGTCTCCACGAGACCAACTAAAAACTACCTTCCATACTCCGTGGGGCACTTATGCTTATCAAAAAATTCCTTGGATTGATTAATGCTGGTGCCACTTTTCAGAGAGCAATGGACATTACTTTCCAAGGCTTAATCAATCAATCCGTCGTAGTTTACTTAGATGATGTGACTGTATTTTCTAAAAACAAAAACGATCATCTAGCTCACTTACGAGCCGTCCTACTGCGATGTCGTAAATACGACATCTCCTTGAATCCCAAAAAGTCCATCTTTGCGGTAGAACAGGGTAAACTCCTAGGATTCATTGTGTCTAGTGAGGGATGATTATTGACCCCGAGAGGACTCAAGTCATCACAAAACTTCCCCCTCCTACATCCAAAAAATTCATCCAGTCTTTCTTAGGCCAAATTAACTTCGTGAGAAGATTTGTCCCCAGTTTCTCCGAAATGGTTTGGCCTTTACAGAACTTGATTAAGAAAGACAACCAATATCACTGGGGACCCCTAGAAAATCAAGCTTTTAATGAAATAAAGAAGGCCATAATAAACGCTCCGTCTCTCATGAGCCCATATTTTTCACAAGACTTTACACTCTACAATTTTTCTTCCGACTGTTCCTATGCCGCCGTCCTAACCCAAAAGAATGCCGAGAAAAATGAAGTACCCATCGCCTTTATGAGCTCCTCTTTCAAAGGCATTGAACTTAATTACCCAGCAGTAGATCGGCAAGTATACTCTATTTTCAAAGCAGTTAAACACTTCCGGTCCTATCTTTTGAAGTCAAGGACGAAAGTCATTGTTCCCTACCCAGCCATGAGGAACTTGTTAGTGCAAAAAGAAGTGGGAGAGAAGAGAGCCAAATGGGTCACCTCCTTGCAAGAGTATGACTTAGAAATTACCCCAACTCAGATAGTGAGAGGCCAAGGGTTATGCAATTTAGTTGTTGATTCAACAACAGAACAACAAGAAGAAAGTGATACGTCAAACCTAGGACAAAGTGATCAAAGTCTAATCTGTTGCGCACAAAAATCTGTCAGTCCTTGGTATGACGATATAAGGTTCTGTCTTGAACATGGATCATCCCCCCGTCACCTAGACCTCGCTAAAAGAAGAGAGTTGAGACTAAAGTCTGCCTCCTTTCATATGGTTAATGGTATCCTATTTCATCAAAGTTTCGACGGCGTACTGATGCATTGTATTGAAAAAGACGAAGCAAAGAAAGTCTTGCTAGAGTTGCATGCAGGAGAAGTTGGTGGTAACTTTCGGTGGTGACACCACTGCTCATAAAGTTATAAGAGCCGATTATTACTGGCCCACACTTTTTAGAGATGCCCATGCCTTGTGTCGTAAATGTATCATCTGTCAGAAAGCATCAGGGCGATTGCAAAAACCATCCTTTCCGCTGCAGCCCGTTACAGTAGATTCTCCTTTTCAGTAGTGGGGCCTTGATATCATAGGTCCAATCAACCCTCCATCCTCACAACAGAACAAGTTTATTGTGACAGCCACAGATTATTTTACTCGATGGTCTGAAGCTTCTACGTTAAGAACTGTTAACACCAGTCAGGTAATTTCCTTTCTAAATTTGAATATTATTACTCGTTTCGGTATCCCTGACTGTTTAGTATTTGATAATGCTTCTTACTCTTCCTCTCTTGAGATGATCGAGTTCACTTTGGAAAAGGGAATTAAGTTGAAGTATTCTGTGAGTTATTACCCCCAGGGCAACGGATTAGCAGAATCAACAAACAAGAACTTGATCAAAATAATCAAGAGAACGGTGGTTGAAAATCACAAGAATTGGCACAATGCATTGCTTAATGCACTGTGGGCAGATAGGGTTATGCCAAAAGCTGCTATAGGAAACTCCCCCTTTTTTCTCGTTTATGGCAGAGAAGCAATTCTGCCACCTCACATTCTTCTTCCTTCGCTACAATTGTCGCAGAAATTCCAAGAAGAAGATTGTCCCCCTTTGGAAAACCGGATTAACGCTTTGATGAAGCTAGAAGAGGTAAGAACCCGAGCTAAATGTAAGTTAGATCAACATCAACAATTGGTAAAAAGTTGGTTCGGTTCTAACTCTGCTTCTGATAGGAATTTTGAAGTAGGTGATCTCGTCTTGAAGTGGTACAAACCACACGAGGGAAAGGGATAGCACACTAAATTTCAAAATTTATGGCTTGGACCATTTTTAATTGCTGAAAAGTTGGGTCCTAGTTCTTTTCGATTACGGAATCTTGAAGGGCAGCTTGACACCTACCCGGTAAATGGCCAAGCCCTGAAAATATACTTTGCTTGATGACTACCCTTATATATTGTGTAAATATTTTATTTTTTGTTTGCTTTTTCGATTTTGAATTGAATTTATCAGTTTGTGTTTTTGGACATACACGTACTTGTACACTGAGCTATTCAGACAAAGATAAAAGAGTTTTTCTTCACTGAAATAAATTCCAAAAATTTGTACAAACATCAATGGTATATTTCTGAAATATATGTTGGAAAAGTCTGTTGTTCGAAAGAAGTTTACCGATTTCGATCTCTAAGCAAATTTTGTCATGATCATCTATTATCTTTTTACGATGTCCCTTTTCCGTAAAGGAATGACTCAGAAGATGTCTCCCTGTCTTAGGAAGTTTTTTTTGTAAATAAAACATCTCTGGATCTAAATAAAGGACAGTTCTAAAAAATTCTGATGAGGTATGAAAAAATATGTTAAAAATCATGATTTTCAGCGTCACCCCACTCAGCTATATATCTATGAAAAAAAATAAAAAATTATGAATAAGAGCTGTGGGAAGTGCTTGTAAACCCACCGGGATACTGAACAGGTCTGCTGGTAGCGGGTAAATGCATGCATGATGCCAAGACAACTTCACCGGGGTACTGAACAGGCCCGCTGGCAGTGAAGCAATGTCGGGTATATGAAAATTTGCAAAAAAGAAACCTCTTTAAGGTCCTTTATTCTGATCCAGAACTTCTTGGCAGGATACAGATGTCAGAGTGGGTTAAATGGAAACCCTGTCAAGGCTATGGACGCCTTCTGGAAGCAGTGGCTATGCCAACAGTATTGAATATTTTATCTTTAATATCGTGATTTGCTGATCTTAAGATTGTTATCAGTTTTCATCTTTTGAAACGTTGCTGGAATAGTTGGTTAATGATGATGTTTATACGATTTTCTGGTTGTTATTTTTGAGTTGAAATTATCTTTGCTTTCCTAATCTGAATTTGTTCCTTTTGACAGAGATAACTGCTTCTACCAGTGTGTCTCCATTGTTGGCAGCCAATTCACTTTTTTCCATTACCTTATAAGCTGCCTACACCAATGTTTTACAAACATCAATTTTTCGTCGCAATTTTTTAAACGACACTTTTATTTTTTGCGACACTTGCACACTTACTTTCATTTTGTTTTCACGACTGTAAGCGTGAAAACTTAGTCTTTCAAAGTCGCATTGAAATCATTGTTTGAACTGTCATGACCTCTCTTGTCGTTATGCCTATTGCACTCACCTCTTATTTATCATTATACAGCCGGCAATATCCTTTGATCGGTACTCATACTTTGATTGATTGTGACTTGGTTTCATTGAGTTTGTAATGCATTGACATATGGATTTATATGTTGTTTGAACTGTTTGACCATTGGTTTCATGAAAATACATAGGGGTTATTANCATATATATATATATATATATATATATATATATATATATATATATATATATATATATATCTTTTTAATTTAATGCCTATGTTTATGTTTTCATAACTATTGGTATGTCGATTATACAAAACCCATCAGCACATTGATACAAGTTGATACATTGGCACATGGTTAAAATATTTGGTTTTGATTTCAAATTATCGATGGTTCAAAACTATGGCATAACGTTCGCGCGTGTTGATGTATACATTGATTTTATTGGTTGGGCAATTGATATGATTGTTGAACTACTATAATGGGTTGAACAACTATGTAAATTGGTGGTTGTACTTTGGCTATTACTATTTTGCATGGCAGAGATAAGCTCCACCACCTTCGCAGAATGGCATTTATGCCTATCCCTTATTCCCGCTTACCTCTGTTAGTTTGGATAACTTTCGTGCACTCTGCTCTTGTGTGCTATGACCCAAACCCTCAACTTACCATGTGCTCGGCTCCATGGAACCAGTCATGCGAATCGAGCCAAATGAAAACCAAGCCTTGTTAATGTTTGACAATGCCCGCAAAGACTTGGAGGAAAATGGGTGGCTCACCTTTGTGCAACGTTTTGAGGGTTTCAATATCTGTGTAGCATGACAGTTCGCCCTAACGTTTGATGGTTGTAGAGCCAAGGTGGTCGACTTACAATTAGAAATCAACGAGGGATTTATCAGTTCTTCTACAGGGTTACCTGCCTGAGGACAACGTTGGTTTAAGAATTGTAAGGTCGAGGAAGTGCCATGGACATTGTTGTTTCTCTCGTGAAAAGTCACCTCTTGTGACAGAGGTATGCCCATCTCTGCACTTAAACCACAATGGCATGATACTTTAATGGTAGTCAAGCAATTCGTGACCTGTGAAGGTCGATACAGACTCGTGTTTCTCTACCACCTGCATTTGCTAATGAATTTTATGGGTTACTAGTTGAATATGCCCTTTTACTTTCATCGTAGCCTGTATAAAATGTCGAAAATGTTTAAAAGGCAGAAGGCTGACAGTAGCCTGTTCCACCATGGACTCATTAAACTCATCATCGTTTATCATTTGGGTTTTCATGGTGACAGTTGGAGAGCTTTCATAGCTCGGAATGGTTTTGGTGACACAAACCCTATCCAGGTTGACAAACCTGTGGTAAGTGAAACCTATGTTCAACCACCCGTGCCCTTACATATCTTATTTCCCTCTCCCAAGCCTACGGTCAATCCTGCTACTGACTTACCAGACATTGGAACCGAGAAGGCCGAGACTATTAAGAAGCCTATGAGAAAAAATCCCAAGGAAAACCCTACTGCTAATGCCAAAAGAAAAAGGAATGCCCGACTCATTTCGAGAATGGCTAGAAATAAGCCTAAACTCTCTGCTGAGCGAGACCCTATCATCCTTAGTGAGGATTCGGATTCCAACGTGGAACGATTCTTAACCAGCGAGTACCCTTACTTGCAGGGTTTATGCCCCGATCCACCTTACAATTTCGTGTCGAATCTTCCCCCTTGCCTAAGAAACGATCCTAGTTACCCTAGTATCAAATTGCCTAGTGAAACCCTTAGTGATGTGCCCAAACCCTCACCTGCTCTTTCAAACCCTACACAGTCTTCCTGTGACCAATGTGATTTATGGCTGGACCGATACTACATTGATGTTCCTATACTCCAATAGAAAATTCAATAGCTGGAAGATCAAATTGCAGTATTGTCCAATCAAAGAAACCAGCTCCAAGCAATTGATAAGAAACAAAAGACAACAGGCTCGATCCTTTTCAAAAACGTTGAATCGGCTACGGCCGTTATCAACTCCAAATTGGCATGATCAAGCCGTCTCGTCTCCATACAGGTATGGATTTTAATATCGTTTTAGTTGTGCGAGTGAACAGGTTGATATAATGATTTGAATTATGTTTTCGAATAGCCCTGTGTATATTTCGAAATGGCTCTATAATCATGTGTATATCCTGTACAGTGTTTTCGCTTGCTAAAAATAAAAAGAAATTACGATTTGATATATGATTTGATCATTCCCAATATAGCTATCGATAGATTTTTATTGGATTTGAGTGGTCTTCGTTTAGATTTGATTGGTTAGTTTGCCTGATTAAGTTAACGAAATTGTTGATTTTCTTTCAATTCAATTCGTTTTGTATCCACTCTAAACAGGAATTTTCTCATGCTCAATTTAGAATATGATCATGTTGAAATTGATTTTGTTATGGTTTGTATGTTGTGACTAGAAAATGATTTCAATGAGATTTGTTGTTACGATTTTGTAATATATGCTAAAAGCTGGAATACAATTCTGACCATTTCCAATTTGAGAAGCACGACTCTATTTTTACGCAAACAGTACTCTCCTTTGAACCTGTGCAAATACGCCCGAATCATGGAACAATTATGATTTGCAATGAATGTGCTAAACTCAACCGACTGATTTGCTTGATTGGATTGCTATTAGTTCGATCATTTTTAGGAATTGGATTCCGATTGTAAATGAGTGCTTTGTTTGATTTTAAATTTATAAAACGAATTGGTCAAACCCAGTTGTAATTCATTTGATTGGAACGACTTTGATCAAAGTCAATTAATCTTGTTTTCCTGATTTGCAATAACAAATGACGAATTCTGTTGCTAATCAATCGATCCTGTTACGATTTTATTTGAATTGATTTTCGCGCCAGTTTGAATTGATGTATTCGTGACATGAATCGTTTGCTGTGTCAACGATTTGAAAATGATCTTGTTGAATTCATATTTCCTGTTGACAAGACAACGTAACAATTTCTTTCCATTTGTTTTAATTATAATCGTTTCAATTGATATCAAAATGATTTCACAACTATTGGATTTGATTTGTTGTGAAACGATTGCATTGTTGTTCCATATGATTTTGTTCACCCGACTTATGATAACAATAGAAACAGAGTATTCCTATCTCTGTATTCGGTTGAATGATTTGGATCCTGTTTGATTTGGAATGGTATAATAATTTCAAATTAAATGATTCGTTTTCAAATAGTTGTTGAATGTTAATTGAATTTAATTCATTAAAATATTTTTAATTAATTTCAATGCTGATTCTGTATCTTATTTAGACTAGCTACAAAATCACATGATTATGTAGCTAGCCTATAGAATTAGATTTTTGTCATTTTATTAATAAAAGATCCTTCTAACTTGTCTATTTTTGGTCCTTTGCAGGTAAATTCGAATTGCATGGGATATGATGGACAGTCTAGAGGATAGTTGGATGTTTTACTTTTATTTTAGTTTCCTAGTTTAGTTGAACTTGGGATATCTTCCCAGATTTTATGTAAACAGTTTTATAACTTCCACAGGGAGGTTTTACCCTGTGGAAAAACTTATAAATACTTATTATTTTTGTAATAAGGATCATCCTTGCTTGTGGGAGAACCAGGATTATGGATTTTTAATACAAACTGAGACAGAAGTTGATGTTCTGCTACAGCTTTCACTTTTCATAATATCAATCTTTTGTTTCATGTTTATGTTTATCAGTTTGCATTTGATTAGTGACTACTTTAGATATCATGGTCTTTTGAAGAATGATATGAATTAATTAATGTCTCATCCATATCTGATTTCTTTCACTACTTAAAAATACAACAATTATTTGATTCAGTTCATGAATGACAGATTTCTCTTCTTCATCAATTGAATTATTTTGTATAAGTCTTTGCATACAGGTTTATCTAATTGTAGAGATTTATAAATCATACGATTGTTGTTATTTTTATGTCTTGTTTGTCCTGTAATCCAACTTGTAGAG
>ML791023.1:200101-212495 GCA_009831015.1 Picea engelmannii | reverse complement strand
GTTTCAAGCATAAAGCCAAAAGGGGGAGGCCTGCGGGTTTGACATCAGGACCTCCTCCCTCCATAACGCCTTAACCAGCGAGCCAACGACCCCTCATTGTAATAAATGTCATTTTAATTACTTAAGAGTTGCATCCACCAGAGCCCAAGAGGAGATGCGTATGCTTAAGGTCGGGCATGCATTACGAGATAGGGTACAACAACATTAATTATGGGTTGTAGGGGCATGAAAATTGAGACAAAATTCTTCTTGGGCCTGGGAGTGCCAGAGTTGGATCGAGGCATGGAGATAGTCATTTTTGGGTAATTTGACGCCACAAATTCAGTGGTGTTGTCTATTTTCTGATCTGAGCAATATTCATGCAGCTTGATTTCAGAACGAGGTATACTTATGTATTTTTCCAAATTATTTTGCTGAGTTAATGAAAAATCCTACCCATTTGAGAGTAGGACCCAGAGACGTAGTCCACTAGCGATGAACTTTGTTATCAATTTTTTGTGTTCAAATTTGATTCTTATGTCTCTTCATTTTTTAGCTTTTTCTTCTTTAATGGTGCTCTTTAATTTATCCTCATTTAATGTAATTCTTTATAAGTCACTCGATGAAAAGATCCTGGATCATGTTGGTATCAGAGAAGTCATATTTGACTTGAATTGTTGAGTGTGAATGCTTACTAGGGCCAAGCATAAGCAGGGTGAAGGAACTCTTAAGACTTTCAATCCCGAAGTTGGTCATGCATCCCAAAGGAAGAAAATGGTATAAGAAGACAAGTGTGATGAACAAGAGAAAAAAATTCATATGGTCTTTTATCGCATGTCAGAAATGGTCAAATGAATGTATGGAGATTACGAGAAGAAGATGAAGAAGGAAGGGAATAAAAAGGAAGCACTTGATGATGATGATGCTTCGATAAACCAAGGGGTTGGAGGAGACCCTTTCGAGCCTCCATCTTCACCATCAAGTTCTAGTTCTTCTTCCTTTGAGCATTCTCATCATTCTCATCATTATAGATATAAAGCCTCTTTTAAGAAACCATTATTAAATCTTGATGTAAATTTTTCTTTACCTATGTTTAATGGAGATGATAATCCTGAAAATCTAGATAATTGGATCTGATAGGTTGAAGTATATTTTCGTGTTCAACAGATTGATGAAGAGGAAGTTAAAGTGCAACTGGCTTCTTTTCAGTTGGAAGGCACCGCTCTCATATGGTGGGAGAGAAAGCTTCAGGACATAAGTAAGTGTGGCAATATTCTTTCCTCATGGCTAGAATTTAAATCAGCGATAAGGAAGCAATTTTATCCATTTGGTTATTTACATAAAGCAATGCTGGAATGGAAAACTTTAAGGAAAAGTAAGGGTCAAACTGTACAAAATTTCACAAAAGAATTTAGGAAGAAATATCTTGCATTAAACATTCCTTTGGATTCTTATGAAACTTTAATGAATTATATTGGTGCACTTCACAGTTATATTCATCATACTTTGCTCTTGTTTAACCCCAATAGTCTTGACAACTTTTGTGTGCAAGACACTCACCTTGAGAACATGGGAAAGCATGTTCAAGAAGATCCCACAAAGAAACTTTCCAATCTCCCACATAAACCTTTCAAGAAGTTTAAAATGAAGGACAAGAAGACCGCCATGGTGGCGAGAGAAGGAGGAAATCCATCTTTCACTCATTTCAAGAAAGTGGTCACGATGATGAACATTGTTGGAAACTGCATCCTGAGAAGAGACCGAAGAAGTTTAGTGGAAAGGGGAAGAAAAAAATCATTTCTATAGTGCAACAAGATCTTGGTTTTGATTCAGGGGACGAAGGAAATATCATAGCGGTTGGAGTACAAGGTAAAGATTCCCTTCATGCTAGTTCAAATTCCAATAATGAATCTCGTGATGATGAACAAAAGAGGAATGAATTGTTTCACATAAGAGTTGTATCTAAACACACTAAAATAGATATATTATTTGATCTGGGTTCCCAAGTAAACTTAATATCTAAAGCACTTTTCAAGAAGATGGGTCTTGAAATGAAACCACATCCGAAGCCTTATCCTCTTGGTTGGGTATGTGATAAATAAAAACTCAATGTCACCAAACAATGTAGGGTCAGATTTTATATTTCTTCAAAGTTGATTAATGAAGTGGATTTGGATGTGTATCACTTGATATATGTGTCATAGTGTTGGGAAGTCCTTATCTTTATGATATAAAAGTAGTCTTTTTTCGTCATGAGAACAAATACCACCTTACTAAAGGGGGAGTGGAATATATTGTTAGAGCTCACAACATGAGGGTAAACACAACACTTGTTAGTGCAGGACAAATGAAGAGAATCATAAATACTAATAAGAGATATGTACTCATGGTCATAAGAGAGAAAGATGTCGAGACATCCAATGCTTTCCAAGGATGTGATCCTTCTCATAAGAAGGAATTAATTGATATTGTTTCTAAGTATGATGATTTTTTTAGGAACTAGATGGATTACCTCCTAAGAGGGAAATCCAACATGAGATATATCTTCAGCAGGATTCTCCTCTTCCTAATGTGGGCATGTATAGGATGTCAGTTTTGGAGATGACAGAGATCAAGAAGCAGGTACATAGCCTATTAGATCAAGGGGTTATTAGGCCAAGTTCATATCCTTGTGGTTCTCCAATCATGATGGTGCCAAATAAAGATGGCACATGCCAAATGTGTGTCAATTACCGGGCCTTAAATAAAATCACGATGAAAAATCGATACCCTCTTCCTCGTATAGATTATTTACTTGATCAATTAAAGAATGTTGTTTATTACAGTAAGTTGGATTTTCACACTGGATACCATCAAATCATGGTTGCAGAACAGGATGCATGGAAGACTGCCTTTAAAACCAAACATGCATTGTTTGAGTGGTTATTTATGTTTTTTGGGCTTTGTAATGCTCCGACAACTTTCATGCGAGTGATGAATGATGTATTTAGGCCTTACCTAGATGATTTTTTGATTGTATATTTAGACAACATTCTTATTTTTAGCGGGACTTGGGATGAACATTTGAGGCATGTAAAGCAAGTATTGAATACTTTGAAAAAGGAAAAGTTGTATGTAAAATTGTCTAAGTGTGAATTTGGTAAGACTGCACTTGTATACTTAGGCCATATTGTAGGAGGAGGACAATTAAAAATTGATCCTTCCAAAATTGATGTAATTGTAAATTGGCCTAAGCCAAAAAGTGGAACCGAAATCCGAAGCTACTTAGGTGAAGTCTAGTATTGGAGGAGGTTCATTTCAAACTTCTCCTTTATCGCAGCTCTTTTGCATGCCTTAACCAGTGTGAAGAACACTTTTCAGTGGTAAGGAAAGCAATAAAAATCTTTCGACACTTTGAAGAGGAATATCAATACCGCACCAATATTAGCACTACCAAATATTCAACAACCTTTTGAGATCAAGACAGATGCTAGTGGATACACCATGGGTGTAGTATTGATGCAATATCGTAAGCCTATCTATTACCATTCTGAAACTTTTAACCAAACTATTGTTAAATATCCTACATATGATAAAGCATTGTATGCATTAGTTCAAAGCATAAAGAAATGGAAGCACTATTTGTTAGGGAAGGAAACAATCATATATACAGATAACTAACCCTTATAGTATCTCCAAGCACAAACCAAGTTACAACAATCGTGACACTACTTATGGATGGGTTTTCTACAACAATTTCAGTTGGTAATCAAGTACAAAAATGGTACGAGTAAAAGGGTAGTTGATGTGCTTTCTAGACCTCCTATTGTTACTTCTATTATTTCAAAGAATACTTTTATATCTCATGATAGCTATGTGGAACAATATGCCATTGATGAAGTTTTTAAAGAAGTATATGAGAAGCTAACTCATGGTCCACATGTAGAGAACTATTGTCTGCAAGGAAAACTAATCTACAATCTTGGAAAGATATGTATTCCTACAAGTACTGAACAAGTCCATGTAATACGAGAAGCTCACACTTCTCTTGTGTCTGTGAATTTTTGGGTAGGAAAATCTATGGCTCCTCTATAGAGATTTTCTTACTGGCCTCAAATGAAAGAAATTGTAACTAAATATGTAAAGGGGTGTGTCATGTATTCTACTTGTAAGCCCAGTAATAGAAAACTCGGGCTATACTCACCACTTCCTGTTCCATCCCATCCATGGGAAAGTATCTCCATGGATTTTGTGGGGGGTTTACCAATGTCAAAAGGGGGTCATGACTATTTGTATGTTGTAGTGTATAGGTTCGGCAAGTTGTGCATCTTGATTCCATGTAAAACGTAGATCACTGCTAAGAAGACTGCAAATATCTTCTTTCAGTATGTTTAGGTTCACTTTGGGTTACCTGCATCCATTATCTCGAATCGAGATACTCGATTCCTTGGATATTTTTGGACAAGCTTGTGGAGAATGATGGACACCAAATTGAAGAGGAGCACTTCTTTCCATCCATAGAATGATAGAAAGACAGAGGTGGTAAACCAAACAATGGTAATTTTTCTTCAAGGCTAATGTAGCAAACATCCCAAGTTATGGGATGAACAGATACCCTATGTACACCATGCTTACAACCGAGCCTTACATTCCCCCACTCAATATTTTCCTTTTAAGACATGTTTTGGGTACCTACCTAAGGTTCCTTTGGACTTAATGTATGGGAGATATGCTTATGCAAATGAAGAAAGAACATAGGACAGAGCTCGCAAGTTCATCCAGAGGATCCAGTAGGTGCACTAGGAAGTTAGGGAACAATTGGATAAAATACAATCACAATATAAAGCTCGGAATGACAAGCACGTGGTTGATCATCAATTCTAGGTTGGAGATCGGGTATGGCATCACATCAACAAGGAAAAATTGAAGGGTGAAGGTAAGAAACTCAAGCCCATTCGTTATGGACCCTTCACTATCTCAGAGAAAAGTGGTACCAATGATTTTTGTCTGGATCTTCCACCTTATCTGTAGATTTACTTAGTTGTAAATGTAGAGAACTTGAAACTTTTTTAGCCTCCCATGATCATGGATCAGGATGAGGAAGTTTCAATACCTTCACTTGATGAATTTTCTCCTGAGTACCTGGATGAGTTAAAAGAATATATCATCCTGAACAGAAGGACAAGGACTTCACATGGGGGTGATGTTGATTATCTTCGAGTAGGCTTAAAGGGAAAACATCCAAGCAAGGAAAAGTGGATAGAGAAGGACAAAGTGATGGGAATCTTCCCTCACTTATCTATTGATTGATGAAAGATTTTGGTGGTCCAAAAATCTCTCACTGGGAAGGCGTGATCCAAAAATGATCCAGAGAATACCAAGAACAAATAAGATCTCATAGAAGCAACTCAGTGTTAGCCTATGGATTACCTTAACCAATCACTAAGTCTAATTGTCACCTATATTTGTATTATTTATTTAGGATATTAGTAATATATCCTCAAGTGATGACTAATGATTCAGTTAAGATTTCCTATCCTAGTCATCATGCATGATTTTAGGATCTAGAGAAATTCTCTCTATGAGGTGGCATCACCCATTGTACTATAAATATGTCACATTGGTGTGAATACTATGAGTGTTGGCTAGTGAGCCTGGTCATGTTGCTGATATTTTTTATGTTTTATCAATTGGTATCAGAGTTCTTATGGTCTTAAGGACCTGATAACATCTTGGTAGTGATCCATGGAAGGTGATAATATCAAGTTTAATGGTAGTGATCCGTGAACCATTCAAATATGAATTGATTAATATTGATCGATGGTGAAGTGCATCTGATGGTGTGAATATGTGCATGAAGAAAGAGGATCCAAGAGAATTAACCGTGAAGCAGAGGCAAGTAAAAATGCTTGAGTTGTATTATTTATGAAATTCCAAGAGAAACCAATGACAAAAATAAAGCCTGTGCAGAATCATAATTATCTTTTTGTATTTTATTTTTTTAACATCCATGATTTTTTTTTGTTATAAATTCCATCGAATTGTGTTCGAATATGGATGGTGATCTCTCTGTAATTAGATAATAGTATCATAAAAATGTGGGAATTTTTTCGAGGTAATGAAAATGAATGATCTATAGTTCTCATGAATATTTTGGTGCATTAACTACCATAGGAATGCAAAAATAAGTTTTTTATTTCCTTGCACAAAATCATTTTGCAGCTAAGCTATAGGTTGCAATTGATGACATATGTTCTTATGTTTTATGAGTAGCATTTAAGAATTCATATCCTAGTCCTTATTAGATCCATATTTTCACCCACGACATCCTTAGTACCAGATCAAATCCCATGTTTGAATCTTGCACTAGAATCGTACAACCGGAAAATCTATAAATTTTCTCTTGTCCTAGATCTGCATATACCATCGATCAATCCCCTACAAGAACTATGGTTGATGCAATCGAACCAGCATCTTCGTGCTGACTATTTTTTGTATTGATAAATTCCTTGGTTTCCTATTTTTACCATGTGATTTGTAAGCACCTTCGTCTATTTTTATCCGCTCTGCTGAAGCGAGTAGTCATCACCAATTCACCAGACTTGTCATCTAGTCACCATTGGGATGTTGACTTTTGTTTTTCCAATGCACCATGATCCTCCATTTCTTGGGGGGTGTCAAAACACATGGTTTTGATTCCGATTAGACTGAACAAAACCCATCATGAAGGAACACTCAGACTGTTGATTTTCATGAAGGCACAATGAGGAAGAACCAACTGAATTCATGAGGTTCAAAATATTTTGATTCAATACATGGAATGGACAGATAATTGATCCACTACAAATGATTTTCATTCAATCCAAAAACAAATGGGATACCTCCATGACCACAAGGAGGATTTTCATGGATGTTGATGCACCATCAACAAAAATAAGATTTCGAGGGGCGTTGCTGGAGTTATAGACCGATGGGATCTCACGTCCATTTTATTTTTCTCCATGTGTTTCTCAGCCCTACGAAATTGATGAATACCTTATCCCGCTAATGTGACCATTAAAGGTATGGTGATGGATCCCAAAACTTGGAATTGAGGTTTGACAAATTTACTGATGAGGTTTCTAGTGACACCATCATTACCAAAGGCTGGACCTGCCTCACTCTTGGCTTGCTATAATAATTTCAAAAACTCTCTTGGTTCATTGGCCAAACACATTCCATGACCTCCACCACCTACAGTTTCCTTGATCATTACTGGATAACTAATATCATTAGAAATTGTGATTGCCTCTTTTGTTGAATCTAAAATCGCATCACTTCCTAGTACAGTTGGAACCCCAACATTTTTCATTGTTTCCCGAGTTGTTTCTTTGTCACCCATAACACAAATTGTTGTTTGTATTTGGCCCAATAAATTTTGTTCCATCTTTGATATGTGTTGGAGATAATTTTTCATCTCCCTTTGTATTTCCATTCCAACCAAGAGAAGTGAATTAGCTTCTAGTCGGACACATCCCTGAAAATTCCTGACAACTCAATCAAATGCCAAGCTGCAATGCAGAAGGATCCTCTTGTCCTATGCTAGGTTGAATGGCCATACATGTGAACCAAACTTCCACATCATATCTCTCGAAATCAAAATTAACATCTAAATTATGTATTATTTAACTTAAACTTATTGAACCATAATTCTGCCAAAGTCTGTCATCTACAGACCACAGTTGCCCATTTGTCAAATTTCATGTCCATCTAGAATATTTGATGTTAGTTGTTGTCGAAACTTTCTATCTGACAACCATATTCAATTCCATCATCAATTCCCCCCTTTGTTAGCTAAAAAGAGAGACCATAAGTGGTTTCATGAACCATCATCACTAGAATTTTGAACTCCTCCCATAAGGTGCATGAGAGTTTCATCATTGTACTCCCCCCCCATCAACATTCAATGAAGGAGAAATTTAGCAAGACAACTCTAGATGAATATGAAGATAAAGGTGTTCAAGTTTTACATAATCAGGTTTAGAATACTATTTCCAAGCCCATCATCAGACCTTGGGAAGAAATCAGATACAACAAGAATAGAACATGACTTGGATATGAAAAGGAAGTTACCTTTCATATTCCCAATTATTCCATACCAGTCCAGTTTCAAAGTGATGGATTCCTTCAAGAAGTCTCAACTTCACCTATTCCATTTCATAATCATAATGCAAAGTACCAACATTGAAATCAAGTTGGTCACAAGGAGAAACAGTGTTTTGATCTCCATCCTTGCTAGCATTGTGGAAAGCATAGCCATTCTTCAGACATATGTTCAACACTGAAGAGACCTGTAAGATTGAAGATTCACTATGAGTGGATTGATCCCTGGTAGTGGTCATCAACAACCAAGCGATTATATAAGTCTTACCGTAGAATTCAATCTCATTTAAAGATCGATATTGTAGCACATAACATTTTTTTACCTCACATAAGTGGTCCCCTTATGGCGTAACTTTCGAGAATGGACCTCATGGGATGAGATAACATGTGGTTTTTTCTGCATGCCCACTTTCTATTGTACTCAAATGGAACAAGTATGGTACCCTCTTGAGCATCAAAAGGGGGAGTACAATGATGAAACTCGCATGCACCTTATGGGGGGGAGTTCAAAATTCCAGTGATGATGGTTCCTGAAACCACTTTTGGTCTCTCTTTCAAGCTAACAAAGTGGGGAATTGATGATGGAATTGAAGATGGTTTTCAAACAGAAATTTTCAACAACAACTAACATCAAATATTCCAGATGGGAATGAAAATTCCAAATGGGAAACTGTGGTCTGTAGATGACAGACTTTAGCAGAATTATGGTTCAATAAGCTTAAGTTGAATTGTACATAATTTGGATGTTAATTTTGATTTTGAGAGAAATTATGTGGACGTTTGGTTCACATAGATGGTCATTCGACCTAGCAGAGGACAAGAGGATCCTTTTGCATTGCATCTTCACATTTGATTGAGTTGTTAGACATTTTTAGGGATGTGTCAGACTAGAAGTTGATTCACTTCTCTTGGTTTACTCTCATCATATTGGAGTTTACATTAAGTGAAAAAATTGCATGCATCCTGGATCACATGATTACATGGTGAGATTTTCCAGAGATGGTAGAATTTGGTAGGATTATGGTTCAATGACTTGCAATTGAATCATACAAATTATACATTGGGATGTGGTTGGACACCTAATGTGTCACAATTGGTTAGTGGTTATCCAAAAACCATCAGATACATGGTATCAATTGGTCAGTGATTATCCCAAACCACATATTCAAAGAGTACTTTTAGTGATATATTGATAGTAGAGTGGTGATACTACATGTTCACCAATTAACAAAAGACATCGGATTCTTCTAGCTAAAATACTTGGCAAAATGACCAAATTATCAAGAAATTAGGGAATGTTCAGATATCACAACTGTTCACTTCCATATCTCATCTCTCTTCCAGTTCATTTCAGATGAACCATTCAACATCCAGATTGGTGATTTTTCAGGCAGTTCTTCATTGAGGCTTAGCTCAGGATTTTCAGTATGAATACTTGGAATTGATACCAGTTTATGCTTTATTGATTGTATTATTGATCGGACTTGTGATTGAGGGGGGGATTGTTAGCCTATGGCTTACCTTAACCAATTACTAAGTCTAATTGTCATCTATATTTGTATTATTCATTTAGGATATTAGTAATATATCCTCAAGTGATGACTAATGATTTAGTTAAGATTGCCTAGCCTAATCATCGTGTATGATTTTAGGATGTAGAGAAAATATATCTATGAGGTGGAATCACCCATTGTACTATAAATATGTAACATTGGTGTGAATATTATGAGTGTTGGCTAGTGATCCTGGCCATGTTGTTGTTCTTTTTTATGTTTTATCACTCAGGATTCTTAGAATGGCCTCAACAGACAAAGAAAGGAAAAAAAATTGAAGTATTCAAAACTCAGTGAAAATGGCATTATCACAAAGAGAGCATTGAAAGATTTCTAACGATGCATACGACTCGTCATACCGAGTTACGAATCGAAATATATTTTCAGACAAAGTTTGGTCAACCTAGCCCAGTCAGCAGGGGGATGAGTCAGCATTCGTACTGTTGATGTCAACATTCGTATGGATGATATCAGCATCCATACACCACACATGGTAGGAGTAGGAGGTGACACATGTCATGATGGTGTCAACATGGTGACATGGAAGCACCATAGGCTGCCACGTGTCACCTAGATTTGGCACTTCTTGACCGATCCATGGACCAGTAGGATTTTTCCATGTGGAAGTCCATACAGTTCGTATAGTGATGTGGCATGATGAGTTGGCAGTGATGTGGAATTTGTATGATGATGTGGCACTGACATGGCAAGATGACAAAGCAGTGGATGACATGGTCGAATAGGAGGTTTCCACGTGGCCCAATCATGTGCTGCCACATGGCAGTGGGAAAATGCCCAATGACAACCCGTATCCAAAATTTGAAAAAAAACAAATGATTTGGAGGGTCTACCAAATCTGGTGTACATTGCCAAATCCGACACCACCTATCAGATAGAGCTTGGATAGAACCTTTGCCAAATTGGCTGAAAAAACATTGGATATATATATATATTGTTTCAACCATAAAGCCAAAAGGGGGAGGCTTGTGGCTTTGACCCTAGGACCTCCTCCCTCCGTAACGCCTTAATACTCACTCCTTAACCAATGGGCCAATGACCCCTCATTGTGATAAACGTCATTTTAATTACTTAAGAGTTGCATCTATTGGAGCCCAAGAGGAGGTGTGTATGCGTACGGTTGTGCACTCATTACAAGATAGGGTACAACAACATTAATTGCAGGTTACAGGGGCATAGAAACCGAGACACAATTCTTCTTGGGCCTGGGAGTGCCAGAGTCGGATTGAGGCATGGAGACAATCATTTTTGGGTAATTCGATGCCGCAAATTTAGTGGTGCTATTTGTTTTAGGATCTGAGCAATATTTATGTAGCTTTATTTAAGAATAAGGTATACTTGTGTATTTTTCCAAATTATTTTGTTGAGTTAATGAAAAAGCTTACCCATTTGAGAGTAGGACCCGGAGACGTAGTCAACCAAGGGAAAACTCTGTTATCAAGTTTTTCTGTTAAGATTTGATTCTTATGTCTCTTCATTTTTTAGCTTTTCCTTATTTAATGGTGCACTTTAATTTATGCTCATTTAATGCAATTCTTTATAAGTCACTCGATAAAAAGATCCTGGATCAAGTACTCAGGGGGGGGGTCTTACAACACATTTAAAGATAATAAAAATAAATTAAATAAACATAAATAAAATCACATCATTCAAAGAAAACTTAAGAAATCTAAAAGACAATCATGTACTTAAACTCCTCATTCTACCGAGATCTTTTTGTCACCAAGTTGTCTTTTCACATGAGTTAGATCTTCCATGAAAAACACACATATGCAAATAAAACACACCAGTCCAACATGACGAGGTCTCCTGAAGACTCACAAAAGTGGTTGCGTAGGTTCTTACCTTCCATCTTACCTTCTTCGCTTCTCCTAGTCTTAAATGTGTGAATAAACAAAAAGCCTTTTATATATTTATTATATTTTTAATGATAACTAAATATGTCAAAACTAATTCTTTTAGTGCCTCCCCGATAATGATGCCAAAAATGTCACCCTAATTTATCTACATAAATATGACACTTATCATGTCAATCCGGGGTTGGTAAACTTGCAAGGCGCAATCACTCACTAGTACATATTGGAAAAATTGTGACATTCTATTTGTGACGTTATGGACAAAATTGGCCATACTGTCGAAAAATAAAGGAAATTTTAAATTTTTTTCTCCATATTGCCCGATAGCATCGTTCTTGCGACATACTACTAAAATTATCACTCTTGCAATGAAGTTTGGAGGACGTCTCTCTTGCAAAGACGTAAAATTTTCATCTCTCTTGCGACATTGGTGAAATATTCGTCGCACTTGCGACGTTGTGGACACTAGGTTTTTCCCACCTCAACAGTCACCTAGTATTTGACCAAGTCAACTTTGACTTGGTCAACTATCGTCGCAATTGCGATGTTATAAAATCTATAAATATGTTGCATTTTATGGATGTTGCAACAAGTTTGTTATAATAACGACAATTCAAAAAGAGTATAACTCGATCTTCTTGGCTAACAAAAAACAATTATCTTTTCAGTATATGTCTGTGGGGAAGAATGTCAGAAAACATTAGGGGTGGGAAAAAAATTAAAGAGGGTGAAAAGGATGACGGTAAATATTATTTCCCTTGCAAAAATTGTTGTACTAGACGTCCCGAAAGAGTTTTAATAACAACAACTAAAAAACATTATAGAAAATATGGGCACATGGACGGGGGATCAAATGAATATCATCCC
>ML791023.1:186593-198047 GCA_009831015.1 Picea engelmannii | reverse complement strand
TATATATATATATATATAATAATAATAATAATAATAATTAGGTAAGTACCAAGTTAAATATATGAATGTGTATATCGAGCCTCTTATCGATGAGCTACTAAAGTTATGGGAGGACATCACTATGTATGACATCTGTAAACCAATTAGGCAGAAGAGATTTCAATGTCGTGGAATACTTTTATGGACAATTCATGATGCCCCAGGACTAACACATTTTTGTGGTATGTAACATTCCATATTGCACGCTTGAATAATATATAATTAATTGAATATATCATGCATGGTGTTTAAATAATCATTTCATATATTAATATTAATTCATATTAATCCATCTGTTGCAGGTATTCAAACAAAGGGTAAATTTGCATGTCCAATTTGTGGTCCTAAGATGAAATCTTGTCAGTCAAAAATTTTAGGAAAGGAGGTGTTTGATGAGTATAGACACTTCCTCTCTAAGAACCATAAGTATCATACTACTGAAAAAGATCTTTTCAATGGGAAACAAGAGACTGTACTAAAACCACAAAGAATGACACCTCGCCTATGGAAGTTGGCATATGACATAATTAATCCTCGAGGTACACATTTTGTTTATGTATCGTAAATGGAATCATGTTTTGAAATTTTATTTTAATTATTCATTTTATTTTACTGCATTTGATAAATAGTGTTTTGATTTTTTTTATCCTTCATCAATGTCATCGTTGTGAAGGTAGTAATAATGGGCTTCCACGAGGAATGAGATGTTATCCCACTCAATTCATGAGGTTTTATTACTATGAGGACCTAAAAATAGTTCATTTATTTGATACAATGCATAACGGGAAGAATGTCACAGAAACATTATGGTGAATCATATATGGTAGGAGGGATAAAGAAAAAATTGTCAAAATTTGTAATGACATTCAGGAAGCCAATCATGAAATGCAAAGTGTGATCTAATCAAATAATTATGGAGACCAAAATAACCTTCCATGGTTATTAACAGAGCAACAAAGCAATGGTGTAAAATAGGTCATTCAAAAAATTAAATTTCCCACTGGTTTTTGTTCGAACATAAAGAATATATTAACGAAGAAAGGTGAATTTAGTGGGGTAAAAACACATGATTGGAATACCTTCATTAAGGTAATTAATCATTTTAGTATTCATATTTATATGTTGGTCATATACATTTTTTGAGATTTTTGTTTTTTTTGTCTAGTTTTGAACAAATAACAATTTGTTTTTATTGTTACAGTATGTTCTACCTCTATCTCTCCCAAACAAATTTGACAACAACGTCAAACAAGTTATATATGATATTGGAAAATACATGAGGTAAGTAGTTGCAATATATATGAAAAAAAAAAAATTAATTTTTTGTTGTACTTAATGACATGTGTTTTAATTGTAATGTAATATGTATTATGTTTTGTTGAAACATGTTATTTTCTTGCGTCATGATCTGTAGATGGTTGTCATTGAAAGAAATCCATGAAGATGATATAAAGTATTGGAAGAGAGAAATTCCTCAACTAGTGTGTAAAATGTAGAAGTATCTACCTCAAGATTTTTTCAATGCACAAGAACACTACCTCATACACCAAGTTGAGGAGATTGAAATGTGTGGAACTATACACACAAGGTCAATGTGGATGGTGGAGGGGCACTTGAAATTATTGAAGGATTTGGTTAGACAAAGAGCACATCCTGAGGGTTATATGGTGGAGGGATATATGGTATATGAATCCATGGTGCATATTAGTCATTATCTTCCTAAATTAGCAGTGCAAGTTATGCATGCAGTGGATTGAATTTGGGATGTGAGCTCCATCAAAAAAATTGAAAGGGAGCATCTTTTGGGGAAATGTACAATGAAGAAAGTGAGAGGTAATTAAATTGTGGATATATTTTTAATAAATATAAATTTTCGTTTTTTGTGTGTATATGATCGTACTCATTTAATATTTATTCTTTCATCATTTATTAATATTTACCATGGTTATAACTAATATTTAATATTGGTGAATTGTGATTTTTTGATCGGTCAGTTGCTCAAGATTGGGATGCACTACATTTATACATTGCAAAAATTTTTGATTGGATGAAGGTATGGATTGATAGATGTAAAGAACATCATGGTTGTAGGTTATCATGGAAAGAACTGTCTAAATTGGTTAGAGAAGCTCATCGTAATGGCTATTTCAATGTTACGTAAAGGGAAATAGATTTAGCATTTTGTTTGAAAGATGGAAAGGAAAGCAAATTCACCCATTTTATTCAATTATTTTATATTATATTAATTTGACTGTAGGTGTGCTTTTTTCGTATTATACTTTCCAAGTTATATAAATTTGTTTATTATTAATTGGAAATGCATATTTTACATGTCTGGCATATTGCAATTGAAACACCACAAGGCTATGTGGTGCAATGGTCGTAAATTTCACATCAAACAGTTGGATGAAACCAAAAAAACTTATGATAGTGGCATAACTGCAGTATTCTAGATCACTAATGTTTCCCCTAGGAGTGACAAATGTCCTTGAGAATATGAAAATAGATGCCATGGGTTTTTGAATGATATAATTGAGTGTGACTTTAATTCCCTCAAATTAGTTTTTTTTTATGTCAAATGGTATATGTTACGAATGCATGAAAATGATGAGGAAAGAACTGTTATTCAACATGCCAATGAATTTTCGATCATTAAAACAACAGCGTTTGAAAAAACAAATGACCACTATGTTTTTCCAAGTCAATGTGAACAAGTCTTTTACTCAAAGGTTTCAGGTAAGAGGCATTAGTCATTTGTTGTTAAATATGATCCAAGAGGAAGGCTGGTAAAGTATACTGTAGATGTAGAAGATGATGTAGAGCTAGAGTAGGAAGAATATTGGTTGACAGATTAAGAAGACAGAGAAGATGAACCAGGCATAGGAGACAATGTACCAATTCTTGATGATGATATCGATGAATATATGCTTGAAAATGACATTGATGATGATGATGATATCATCAATCCTTTCAACATTTTTTTTGAATCAGATGTTGATACTAATGTTGAGTTGGATGATCAAGAAGAATATATAGTAGAAGGATTATACAAATGTTGCATTGGTCGATGATGTACATAACTAGATATTTTAATTTGTATGAGTTATTCTCTTTAAATAATTTGTTATGTGGGTTAATTACATGTTTTTAAGTTTTATTTCATTTTTGTTTTGGTAGTTGCTATGCATGATTACTATGTTTCTTTTGTTTATTTTTTATTTTATAGTTTTTCTATTGGGGAATTGAGAGCGATGTGAGGGGGGGGAGGGGCCATATGAGCTTACACCTTCACATGGTTGGCCTTGTTTAGTAGAGAATAATTTATTCTCGAAACCAAGAGAATTTCATTCATTCATCTTTATACTCAAATATCACTCACAGATCCACTCTATATACCATCTCATCTCATCCTCATTTTGCTTTAGTTTTCTCAGTCGAATTTTAAAGGAAACAACTATTAAAAGATGTTGTACTAGGGCTAGAGTACATGATGGACAACAATGACCTATGAATGGGGCCAACGTTGAAAGTTTTTCAAAAAAAAATTGTATGCACCGAAATTTAACATGGATACTCTATTCACATTTGACATGCATCGAAATTTGACATGGATAGTCTGTTCCATGTCAAATTTCAAGATAGTTTCGACAACAATTCTATAGAAGGGAATGACAAACATTGACAATGAGATGTGCATGATGAATGTTGATGCAAATGTGGATAATCTCAAATATTATGTGGGTACATCATACATCCTTGAGTCTTGAAAACCTCCCATACTGTCAAGGCATGTGCCTATTCTAACCATGTCAAATTTTGACGCATACAGGAACATATTGAAGAAATTTCAACGTTTGACCCATTCACTTATCACTATGTGGGGTCGGTGCATGAAATTTGTGGTGGGTGAATTGGAAGTTCCATGACATTTCAATAGAGTTCAAACAAATATTATACATATGGAAACAATGAATGATGAATATGAGACATCCATTATGAACGTTGATGCAAACATGGATGATCTCAAATATTATGTGTGGACATCAAACATCCTTGAGTCTTGAAACCCTCCCATACCGTCAAGGCATGTTTCTAGTCTAACCATGCTGAATTTCGACACATACATATATAGTTTGAAGAAATTTCAATGTTGGCCCCAGTCACTACTCACTGTGTGAGGTCGATGCAAGATGGCATTGGTGATGGGTGTATTGGAAGTTCCATGACATTTCAGGAGAGTTTCAACAAAGATTATATAGATAGAAATAACGGATGATGAAAATGAGACATCCATTATATTGAATGTTGATGCAAACATAGATGATCTCAAATATTATGCAGGTACATCAAACATCCTTAAGTCTTGAAACCCTCCCATACCATCAAGGAAACTATCTAGTCTAACCATGTCAAATTTCAACGCATACGGGAACAAATTGAAAACATTTCAATGTTAGCCCCATTCATTGCTCACTGTGCGAGTTCGGAGGAAGAAATTTGTGATGGGTGTATTGGAAGTTCCATGTCAAATTTCAAGATAGTTCCGACAACGATTCTATAGAAGGGAATGATGAATGATGACAATGATAAGTGCAAGATGATGGACGTTGATGCAAATGTGGACAATCTTAAAGATTATGTGGGGACATCATAAATCCTTGAGTCTTGAAACCCTTCCATACTGTCAAGGCATGTGTCTAGTCTAACCATGTCAAATGTTTATGCATACATGCACATATTAAAGAAATTTCAATGTTGTCCCCATTCACTGATCACTATGCAGGGTCGGTGCATGACATTTGTGGTGGGTGAATTGGAAGTTCCATGACATTTCAAGAGAGTTCCAACAAATATTCTATAGATGGAAACAACGAATGATGGTAATGAGACGCCCATTATGAACGATGTTTCAAGCATGGACGATCTCAAAGATTATGTGGGGACATCAGACATCCTTGAGTCTTGAAACCCTCCCATATCGTCAAGGCATGTGTCTAGTCTAACCATGTCAAATTTTGATGCATACATGCACAATTTGAATAAATTTCAATGTTGGCCCCATTCACTACTCACTATGCAGGGTCGGTGCAAGATGACATTTGTGATGGATGTATTGGAAGTGCCATGACATTTCAAGAGAGTTCCAAAAAATATTCTATAGATGGCAATGAGACATCAATTATATTGAATGTTGATGCAAACATGGATGATCTCAAATATTATGCGGGGACATCAAACATCCTTAAGTATCAAAACCCTCGCATACCTTCAAGGAAACTATCTAGTCTAACCATGTCAGATTTCGATTCATACATGCAAAGATTGAAAACAGTTTCAACATTGGCCCCATTCACTGCTCAATGTGTAGGGTCGGTGGAAGCAATTTGTGATGGGTGTATTTGAAGTTCCATGTCAAATTTCAAGATAGTTATGACAAAACTTCTATAGAAGGGAATGACAAACATTGGCAATGAGACGTTCATGATGAAGGTTGATGAAAATGTGGATGATCTCAAATATTATGTGGGGACATCATACATCCTTGATTCTTGAAACCCTCCCATACTATCAAGGCATGTGTCTAGTCTAACCATGTCAAATTTTGACACATACATGAACATATTGAATAAATTTCAACATTGGCCACATTCACTACTCACTATGTGGGGTCGATGCATGAAATTTGTGGTGGGTGAATTGGAAGTTCCACGAAATTTCAAGATATTTACAACAAAGATTATACAAATGGAAACGATGAATGATGACAATGAGACATCCATTATGAACGTTGATGCAAACATGGATGATATCAAAGGTTATGTGGGGACATTAGACATCCTTGAGTCTTGAAACCCTCCCATACCATCAAGGCATGTGTCTATTCTAACCATGATGAATTTCGATGCATACATGCAGTTTGAATAAATTTCAACGTTGGCCCCATTCACTGCTCACTGTGTGAGGTCGATGCAAGATGACATTTCAAGAGAGTTCTGAAAAAGATTATATATATGGAAATAATGAATGATGACAATGAGGCATCCATTATATTGAATTTTGATGCAAACATGGACGATCTCAAATATTATGCGAGGACATCAAACATCTTTAAGTCTAAACCCTCCCATACCATCAAGGTAACTATCTAGTCTAACCATGTCAAATTTCAACACATATGGGAACAAATTGAAAACATTTCAACGTTTTCCCCATTCACTTCTCACTATGAAGGTTCGGTGGAAGAAATTTGTGATGGGTGTATTGGAAGTTCCATGTCAAATTTCAAGATAATTCTCACAACGATTCTATAGAAGGGAATGACGAATGATGACAATGAGAGGTGCATCATGATGAACATTGATGCAAATGTGTATGATCTCAAATATTATGTGGGGACATCATACATCCTTGAGTCTTGAAACCCTCCCATACTGTTAAGGCATGTTTCTAGTCTAACCATGTCAAATTTCGATGCATACAGGCACATATTTAAGAAATTTCAACGATGGCCCCATTCACTACTCACTATGCGGGGTCGGTGCATGACATTTGTGGTGGGTGAATTGAAGCTTCTGCAACATCAACTGGACTTGGTAATTCAATAATAAAACCCTCCTTAGGTATTATGTGGGGACATCAAACATCCTTAAGTATCAAAACCCTCCCATACCTTCAAGGAAAGTATCTAGTCTAACCATGTTAAATTTCGACGCATACAGGAACAAATTGAAATTTTTTTAACGTTGGCCCCATTCACTGCTCACTGTGCAAGTTCAATGGAAGAAATTTTTGATGGGTGTATTGGAAGGTCCATGTCAAATATCAATATAGTTCCAACAACAATTCTATAGAAGGGAATGATGAATGATGACAATGAGAGGTGCATGATGCACGTTTATGCAAAAGTGGATGATATCAAAGATTATGTGGAGACATCATACATCCTTGAGTCTTAAAACTCTCCCATACCATCAAGGCATGTGTCTAGTCTAACCATGTCAAATTTCAATGAATAAAGACACATAATGAATAAATTTCAACGTTGGCCCCATTCATTGCTCACTATGCAGGGTCGGTGCATGATATTTTTAGTGGGTGAATTGAAGCTTCTGTGACATCAACTCGAATTGGTAATTCAATAATCAAACAAAGTGGTTAAATCCACATTAACCAATAGAATCAACAATATATCCACTTGAGTTAATGAAGTCAATTTATTTATGGTTCATCCATTGGGGTTGCAAGCTAGGAATCAAACCTATTGGAAATTGGCATTGGAAAGAGGAATGAAATTATGATTATGCTCAAAATTATCTAGTTTGTGTTGCTAGTGTTACCCCTCATTTTACATGAGGCCTACACTAGTATTTTTTCACTACTCTTGTGATTTTCATCACAAAGGTAGGTTTACAAGTTGATATTTAGATGGCCTAGGGGTTTCATGGTTTTATATCCTAGATCATGAAGGAAGATTCCCACTTATGGATGTTTCTTTCACTTATGTTTATGCTTATTATTGAGGACACCCACCTTTCTTCAAGCCTCATTGCACTTTCTTTCATTGTGATTCGTCATGAGGGATCCCCTCTTGCAAACTCACCTTGCGTTGTGTTTGGGCACCCAACCTTGCCCAGACCATCTTGAAAAAGTTAAGTCAAAGCCAAAATTTCTCCTTATTTGGCATCTAACTCGTCTTCTTACCTAGTGCTCCCTTGTGTGGCCCTTTTCATTCCTTTCATGTGGATGGGCGCACCTCTTTCCAACTCTCCTTGTGTTGTTTTTGGGCACTCTGCCTCATTTTTGTTAAGTTTCCTCTTGGGGGTGCCCCTCTTGCCAACTCGCCTTGCCTTACCTTTGGGCACCCTACCTTGTTTTTGTTATGATTCCTCATGTGGGCGCCCCTCTTGCAAACTCACCTTGTGTTCCATTTGGGCACCCAGCCTTGCCTAGGTTGTCTTGAAAAAGTTAAGTCAAAGGCAAAATTGATCCTTATCTGGCATTCGACTCATCTTCTTTCCTAGTGCTCCCTTGTGTGGACCTTTTCGTGCCTTTCATGTGGGTGGGCGCACCTCTTGCCAACTCGCCTTATGTTTTGTTTGGGTGCTCTGCCTTGTTTTTGTTATGTTTCCTCTTGTGGGTGCCCATATTTGCAAATCTCCTTGGCTTTCCTTTGGGCACCCTTCCTTGTTTTCGTTACGATTTCTCATGTGGGCACCCCTCTTGCAAACTCACCTTACGTTGTGTTTGGGTGCCCATCCTTTCCCAGGCCGTATTTAAAAATTTAAGTCAAATCCATTCGCAGGTCACTAGACATGGGAAACAGTGACAAAAATTAGTGCACAAATTGGTTGACACAAGTTTTAAGTTTTCATAAGCCTTTCTTCATTTTTCTTCTAGGTTCTACATTATATATTATACATTAATGTATCTGTGTCATAGTTGTGATGAAAAATCCCTCTTTTTTTGTTCATTGTTTAATCAACACAATAAAAATATGTCCTTGCAATACTATATGTGACAACGTGTGTATTGTCGAACGAATTTTAAAAGGAACAACGAAAAGACATTGTACTAGCAGAAATAGACATGGGCAACATTGACTTGCGAATGGGGCTAATGTTGAATTTTTTTCAAATTGTTTTTGTATGCACTAAAATTTGACATGGAGATACTATTCGCATGCCTTAATAATATGGGAGGGTTTATGGACTCAAATTTGACTCACACACCCACTTGTTTCCATCATCAATTCATCATGCAAACCATAAACCCTATATTTCTTTCAAATTGGTTGACACAACTTTTAAGTTTGCATCAGCCTTTCCTCATTTTTCTTTCAGTTTCTACATTGTATATTATACATTAATGTATATGTGTCATAGTTGTGATGAAAAATACCTCTTTTTTCGTTCATTTTTTAATCAACACATTTAATAAAAATATGTCCTTGCAGTACTAGATGCGAGAATGTGTGTATTGTCGAACAAATTTTAAAAGGAACAATGAAAAGACATTGTACTAGGACTAGACATGGGCAACAGTGCACTGTGAATGGGGCCAACGTTGAAATTTTTTCAAACTATTTATGTATGCACTGAAATTTGACATGGATATACTATTCACATGCCTTAACAATATGGGAGGGTTTCTAGACTCAAATTTGCCTCATAATACACCGACTTGTTTTGGTAGATGAATTAATGGATTACCTTAAGACACCTTTCACAACCCTGTAGGGGACTTATGCTTATGTTTGAATGTCATTCGATTTGATGAATACTAGTGAAACATTTCAAAGGGCCATGGATCATTCCTACCATGATTTTATTGGTAAGAGGATGGTTGATTATCAATATGATCTCACTATCTATTCCAAGGTTAGGGAACAACATGTGTTCCATATTAAATAATTTGTATCATGTAGAATGTATGGAATATTTATAAACCCCCTGAAATTGTTGTTTTCTATCACATACTTAATTAAACCCCTATGAAATATTTATAAACCCCTCAAAGTTGTTGTTTTCTATGGAATATTTATAAACCCCTAACTCCTATAACATCTCATACTTACTTAATCTCTAAATTCTATAATTTCTAACCATATAATCACTAACTCTTAGAACCACTATCATCCATAACCCCTAATATAAGTCCAATAATGTCTAACTCTTTATAGAACCTACTTCCTAACTTTAATGTAATCTTTAACACCTAACTATTATAACTCAATCACACCTAACCTCTATAAACCCTAATATAACCCATCACTTGTATAACCTTTATACCCTTATAATTCATAACCACTATCCTCTATAACTTATCCCCTGTAACCCCTTACCTCCAACATGTATTAGTGTTAATTCTTAACTCATATAACACACTCATAGGCTTGCAAACAACCCATACAATGGACTCATGTTTTGGCTCGAGCACTAGTCAAGTCTAGAAATTTTTAGATGGGGAGACCCCACTTGGTCAATTCTAGAAATTTTTCTAAGTTATATGACCAAAGGTTTATATAACCTATTGGGTTGTACAAAGGGGTCAAATAAAGCATTATGGGAATATCAAACATTAATAGCTTTGATACATCAACCTAGTTGAAGAAAGTATGGTGTATGAAGACCTTGTGGGAAGACCTGGGGGAAGAAAAATGAAAGAAACAATATCTATAGAGAGGGATAGGATAAAGCTCAAAGGAAATGGAAAAATAATTATCATACCTCTATACCTTGAGGAAGGTAAACCTTGGTCAAAATAGTGGGAAGAATAATATGGAATTAAGGAGTTTTATCGGGCCCTAAATGAAAATTATGAGCATATTAAACCTAATTTCGTAGGAGAGGTGCATTAAGGGTCCTTAATATCTATGGATTAAGTCCTTTACTCCCCCCTTAACCATGGATTAAGTCCTTTACTCCCCTTTAATCATGTCTTAAGTCCTTTACTCCCCCCTTAACCATTTTTAGGTATTAAGACCCATTTATAGGGAGAAAAACCTACTCATGGCACTTGTATCCTACTTGGAGGCCTTCAAGTAAGCCTTACAAATGAGTGATGTGTTGGTTTGAGGAAATATTCAAGGCTCTCAAGCCTAAAATTATTCAACAAGATCCTAAGGTACTTTTTTTTCTCCCTCAACCATCATTAAGGCCTCTATACCTGTCATTACTGCAAAAAACCTTCTGATGGTGTCCTTATCCAACTCTGATGCTAAGGACCCCCTAGAGAGGGATTGTGTTGTGGTTTCTAGGTGTTGTTCTTAATCAATGTAGTTAAAACATTATCAATACCAAAATTCATGAGTACTAACCACCGATGTTTCTCACTAAATGATTTTAGTCAACACATGCAACCATCCAACCATCCTTTTCTTAGGAGGATGCCATGAGTTTGGGTAATCTATTTTGTAAATTTTCCTAGGAGGCTGCCAAGGCATAGATACACAAAGGGAATCCTTGAATTGTCGAATTCCCTTAGGTGTTGCGACATTCCATGATAAATTATTTTGATTGGAGAGTTGATGAAATGGTTGAACGTTGTGAGAGAAATGTTGAATGACTTTTCTATATAAATTCATGTTGCCAAGGATTAATAAACTCTTTATATATGTAGTATTAGAGGGATTGGGACAACCCTAAAGGAGATTGACCTTGGATAGATATGCATTCACACTAGCATTAGCAATACAAAAAGTCATGAGTACTAACCACCAATATTTCTCACTAAATTCTTTTAGTCAACACAAGCAACCAACCACTACACTATTTTTTATCTTTGAATAATATAGAAACTCCATACCATGCTATGGAAACCACCCTTTGCCTAGGAGGCCTCCATGAGTTTGGGTAATCTATTTTGCAAATTTTCATAGGACATGAACCTAGCCCCATTATTCTATAGGCTTGGGGT
>ML791023.1:155827-185239 GCA_009831015.1 Picea engelmannii | reverse complement strand
ATGCCAATATACCATGATAGCTTATATAACATAATTGATGAGAACCAGGTGACCACCTTTTGATATCCACCAGATTGCACCAGAGATATACTATTTTTTAAATCTTTGATCTTTATGAGATCATCAATCTTGGGTAGCGGGTACCAATCTTTCCAAGAAGCGTGCCCTATCCAAGAGTCTTCCATGCAACTATGCAACTTATGCAACAAGACTTTGATGATATTCTAACTTTGCATTGAGCTTACTAAGGAACACAACGCCATAATTTATGGAAGACTAAGTCATTGACATTTATGAAGAACGAGGTCTAGAAAAGTCTACACATACCCACTACATTTCCTAAATAAGAATGCACACATTTATGAGTTATGAGCTAAATAATATCACAAAACTTCATTTTTTGGGCGATTGGTCAATTTCTATAGATTATTTATTCCAATATCCTCACACTTGAACAAATAACTTAACCAAATCTTAAGAGGGAATTTGAGGAAACAAGGCTTCATCATCTAGACCAAGGTGTAACAACATGTTTTTGAAGAAGTGAAGATGTTGACGCTATGCACTACACCTAGGCTTACACTACTATATGTTTCTCATCCTTTTGATATAGAAGATGATTCATATGACTATGGGATAGGTATTTTTCTAACACAACAATGTCATTCCATTGTGTTTTACTTGGATACATTCTGTGACACAATCCACAACTTTTGAAGTTATGATAGAGAGATGTGCTCCATTGCTTAAGTGGTTCACTAGTGGAGACACTATGTATAGGGAAACTAAATTGTTATTCAATCTAACCATAAGCCTCTACAAACCTAGAGAAAAATTGAGAATACACCACATATGAAATGGAATTTCTTATATCAATTCCAATTGGTTATCAAACATTTACATTGAAGAGATAAAAAATGTAGACTACTATTCGAGTCGACCACCAATAGCATTTGCAGTGGTTCTTAACACAAAAAGGTGTGATATAGAACACTATCAAGAGTTCTATAATACAAACATAAATTTTCTAAAAGCTTATGCAACCATTCAATAAGGATGCCACACTACCTACACAAGACTTATTATTAATTCAGTTCATTTTCATATGAATAAAGATCTTTTGTATTGAATTGATAGGATGTGCTCACTTGCAAGTGAACCTAGGGATTTTTTGATTTGGTAATCTCATTTCTTGAAGTTGGTTGGGAATTTTGTCACATCAAATATAGTTGCAACTTTACAACAACATTTTTATTCTCCATGTATGAGGCATGATGTTGAGAAACACCTCAATTTTTTTGTTGCATGTTCGATTGTTAAATTGAAAAATCACCATTTAGGTATGCATAATATTTTGATTATGTGATGCAGCCCCTCCTTTGCTCCTCAGATTTATGTGACCTCCCGGTCAAGGATCGTTCAATTCACTAAGCCGAATTGGCTCTTTGGGCCTCTGCTAGACCCACAAAACCTTATCCACATGCCTCAAATTTATTCCACGTTCTAGACACAACGAATGAGGATATCTGAACACTCGCAGAGTCCTCTAAGGGACCCTATGCCAATCTATGGGCCAATATGATGATACCTGAGGAAATTCAGGACTTTTGATTCCACCTAGTGCAGGTCTGTGTTGACCCAAAACCTTCGGGCACTTTCTCTAGATTATCGTGCCTCCAATCTCAAATATCAGGCTTTAGCCCCTTTTCCTCTGGTGACAACTGCATGTGACCGCATGCTATGACCATGCGCTTACTCAAAGGGTGCTTCGGAGCTTCGAGCTCCAGGCATTTTCACTTCACATTGTGGCCAAATCTTCTGGAAGCACAATCCTTTGAAACCACATAAACAAGATGAACGGTCCTTGTTCCCCACTGAGATCTACGACTCAGTTTCCTTCTTTGATAATTCAGGGTTCGACCGAATCTGCATACACACTCAAAAAATCCTCCAAAGTGGATTTTCTCCATACTTGCAGATCTTTTGCCATGCACCCTTCTTCTCAGACGGGTGGGATGACTTTGTGACTCCGACCTTTGGGAGTCCTCGCACCTCCACCCCTCAATCCTTCTAGAGTGGATTTTCTCCACAGTTTTAGGTATGTTGACACATACCCCTCCCAGCGCCAACGACTAGGATGAGCTCTGGGTTCGGAGCTTCAACAATTTTACACTCTGCTCGCCTAGAATCTTCCGGAGTGACTCTTATTTGGACTTCCAGATATTCTTCCACCTGTCCCTATGGATGATGGACGGTCCTGATCCACTTCGAGACTTCAGGACTTTGATGAGTCCTTACTCATGTTCACTTACAAATGGTTTAAGTCTCATGCACTTTACCTGGATCCAACGTCTGTTGGTCCATCGCGTTCAGATCCAACGTTGGGATCTTCTCTCCTACTTGGCGCGCTCCTCCTGTATGGACGTAGATATAATGGTCTAGATCTCTCCCTTGCAGCTAATATGACGGTTGTTGTTTCTCCTCCTCCTAAGCTTTGACTTTCTCCCGAAATTGGGAAAATTTGTAAGTGTTCAAAGGCTTTGGCCCTTGAACCTTCTCTTACGAACTTGATTCCAGGGTCTCATCTACACTTTTCCTCTTGAGATTCTAGGACTTGGAATGAGTCCGTTGGCACACACCTTGTGTTATCCCTTCTAAGTTTTACCACTTCCTCCCAAATTGGGAATAATGGAAAATATTCAAAGGCTACGGACTTTGGTGCTCTTATGAGCTCGACTACTTGGGTCTCGACTTCTCTCCACCTCCAGAGCTTTCGAACTTGAAGAAATGTTGTCTCTGACGCACACCTTTAACTCTCTTTAGTGTGAACCTACACTATCTTCACAATTTGAACCTGTAAAGGTCCTTGGCCTTCACTCGTTGTGCAGGGTCACTGTGCAAACTTGCACTACCTTTCTAGAGCCTTCCAATTTCTTGGATTTCCAAGGGACTCAGCCCTTCTATTTCCTTAGAAGGTTTGTTGGACCCTAGATATGATCATTTTCATGATGGTTATTATACACTTTTTCCATATGTATATATGTGTTTTTCATCTTTTTGGAGAATTTGATGATAAAATGGTATGATCGGCATAAGGTATGTGTAATTCATGTTTAATGATTAAATAAAGTGTAATTCATCATGTTCTCTGATTTACAAGAGTTAATTCATGTTTTTCTACTGTTATAGGGAAAAACGCACCATGTTTCTAGTTTCGGCACTTGATCTGGAACTCGATCCGACACTCGTTCCGGCACCCAGTATTGCACAAAAATGCAAGGCGAGTTGGTGGTTATGGCATTGGCGGCTAGTGATGGAAAAATTGGGCACATGGGTTTTCTTCATGATCACCCCCTCTAGCTACTAAGCTTAGGACAACTCGATTTTAGATGTCCAAAGAAGGCGATTATTGGCTCACTCAGTTTCGGTAGTTAGGGCACCATTAATGAAATTTACCAATTTTAGAAGCGGTTCAAACCTCCTATGGTCGACCACTTGGTCTATAAATATTATAAATACCACTGTGGTGGTCATACAATAGCTAATGAGAAGTAGACAAAGTAGAGGATAGAGATAAAAACATTTTCTTTTGTTTTTGCATTTTTCAATGGCCAAAATTGTCTAAGACTGTGTTTTTCAAGTTTTAATGGTGAAATCATTTTGTTGAGCTCGTGGTGTGCGTTTGAGAGGTGACCATGACTTGTTGGGGGGGGCACCAACATTCTAGTAACTGTTCTCTGTGTTATTTATGCATTTCATAGCTTAGATGTCTCTTTATTTCCTGTACATGAATTGTTCCTTCATTTCTTTAATTTGTTGTTGTAGTTTAACTATTTTAATTCTCTTTTGCAGGTTAGTATGGAGGCTTTTTGTTAATATGTGTTGATTTTATAATTAGGAATGAGTTTACAAACTCATACACTAACCCCACATGCATTTACATGTTAGATTATGCTTTGATTTATGATTGTAGAATCTAGTTTAAAACAGAGTTTGAAATAGAATAGAACATAAATTTGAGTTTATGTTTTCTTAATGAGGTTCCGGTGGATGGATAGTCATTAGTCTTTAGTTTTCAATTCTAGTTTTCTGATCTAGTTTCCATTTAGTTTTATTTATTTAATTCGTTATTTAGTTGCTTATTTTCTTTCTTGGCATATGCTGAAATAGTCTTTAAATTATGTTTATGAGTATTTTCCCTTTTTGCAATTTGAATTATTAAGATAGAGCTAGTTTAGTTTATGTTATGCAATTTCTTTCTTAGACTTAGATTGCAATTTCAAGTTGTAGTTAATGATTGAATTTAGTATAGCATAAGTTTTCTTATATTAGTATAGAATGCATTTGAATTTCATAGATTAGAAAACAGTTTCTTGTTTTCATAGAAGAGATAGTTTCCTTTATTGCTTTCAATAGAATAGATTTCCTTTAATGCATTGCATTGAGCATTTAGATTTCCTTTCATGCATTAGAAATAGTTTTGCATTAGGCATTTAGCTCACTTGCCTCTTAGGCTAGATAGTTCTTCAATGAGAAGTTTTGCTTGCAATAGTTAGTTTCCTTTGCTTACTTGTCTTTTGCTTTCGTAGGTTAGTTAGTTACATTTTCTTACTTGTCTTTTGCTTTAGTAGGTTAGTTAGGTGTCTTTGCTTACTTGTCTATTTTATTTAATAGGTTAGATAGGTGATTTTGCTTACTTGCTTATTTATTTTCTTTCATAGGGTAGTTTCTCATTGGATGTAGGTTGGCAAGTTAAATAAGTTTTCTTTTGTCATTTGCTTATTATGCTTAGTGGTTTGCTTTTTCTTATTGTTGAACTAGTTTTCTTTACATAGGGTTTTACTTGCTTTCTTAGGAACCATCCATCAATCCTTGGCCCAAAAGTACTTAGGTTACCTAGTTTCATTTTGCTTAGTAGGGTTTTCTCATTAGATATTTTTGCTTGAGTAGATTAGCCTTAGATAGTTTCTTTCCTTAGTTAGACTATACTCCTACCAACCTTTTACCTTTGGCATATATTTTGCTACAACTCTAAGTTTATTTACCTTGGGATGACAATTTAATTGAGGGTAGTTTAGTGTCTTTTTTAGTACATATAAATCACCTAACATTTTGGCACCATTGTCGGGGAGTTGTCTCAAGGTAAGAAGTAGTTAGGAAATAGATCATCCTTATACCTTAGCATTAGCTTGGTGGCGGGGGAACTTTAAGACGAGAGGTAAGAACCTGTGCATCTGCTATAGCAATTTCCCCCAAACCCAATGGCAGTTTTTCTTTTTTTTTTGTTTTCTTTCATGAATAGGCCTAGAAACCAAATGGTAGCTTTTTCTTTTGTTTTTGATTTATTTTTATGAATAAGCCTAGAGACCCATAAGGTAGATACATTAAATCTAAATCATACATTTTAGACAAGGTTCCTTTTGATCTCTTTGGGGGAAGGAACATTCCACTCTTAAGCTTCGCAGACCAATACCGAAAAATAGGAACTAGCTCAACCCAAAGAGCTAAAGCAGTCTCTAAAAGAGACTAAAACAAGGAACACTATAGAACAAAAAATTGAAGAAGTAGTATTATTGGGACAGGAGGCAAGACCACTCGAGCTTTCCACAGAACCAAAAAATACAATCTTTGCTTTTACACCACCATCAGGAGATCCTAACTTTTTGGACTTCATCTTTGTGTGAACCAAGTTTTATCAAATGGAAAGATGAACTCATAAGCAACCATTAGCTTGAGGGAACTTTCTCAAATCCTAGCAGCAGTTGAGATTTCTTCTTTTCAAGAAGAACATATTTTGGTAGTAGCCAAGAACTTGTCTACCTCTCTGGAAATATTAGAAGAGTCAAGGTCCTATGAGCTACAAAATGATTTTCCTTGCCAAAATGCGAAGGAAGCTAAAAAATTATGGACTACATCTAATGGAGAGAAATCATTAAGACCTAAGATTGAGGAGTCCTCAACATCCATCTCAGTAGATCCTTCATGTACTTCAGAAATCAATCATCGAGAAGAAGAGGATCTGCATAGCATGATGAAGGAGAGAATAGAAATTACTATTGATGAACATCAAGATTCCATTGAAATTTGGTTTCAATAGGTCATCAAGCCACAATATTATTCTCTTCTTCAACACCTTCTGATGCCAAAACAAGTAGGTTGGTTGGTTCTTCATATCCAAGTAATCACTGTGGTAAATTTTTCATATATGGATACGAGTATGTTTCTTATCTTGCTTCGCACATGGTTACATTGGAAGAGTTCTTACACTTGAATAAAGATTTTCCCTTTCTTTTTAGGTAGGGTAGGATAGTAAATAAAAGATGCATGTTGTTAGTTTAGCTTAGAAGTCTAATGCAGCCTCATTTTACATTTTCTTTTAATAAAACAACTATGAGATACATGTTCCTATGACTTGATCTCATTGATCTCCTTAGTTTATTATATTTTAGAGTGTGGATTTTGAAAACAGTTTTAGAGATATTTGTAGGTATTTATATCACCAAGGGTAGACAATTCCAAGGAAATAAAAAAGAAGGATTTTCTTCAAAAACATTGTTACACTTGGACCTTGTTGTTTGCTAAGCATCAAATGAATAATTACTTGTTGTAGTTATCCATGTTTTTGTAAAGATTTTCATCTTCTTGTTCTTAAGGCATATTAAGAAGCAATTGTTCTTGAAAACCTTCACCACTATATAAGGAAGTGACACCGTAACCATCAAGCCTAGAGGTCTCTCATACAGTTTTTCCAAGAAACCTGAGTAAGTGAGTCAAGTGTCTTTATCAAAGAGTAACAAGGAGGTGTAATTAGCATTTAGTCATGGAAACATCACAATAATTACAAAAGAAGAAAGTGAGTTGAGCCTAGAGATGTCTTTCTGATCTTTCTCAATGATACCATCCACTACACACTAAATAGCTTGATTATATCATATCTTTAGATAGGCCACGTCTGCTTAAGTACCCCTTACATCGGGACAATCACTAATAATATAACAGAAAGTCATCTTCTAACATAAATACCATCCCAATTAAAAAAATAAAAAAAAAAAGAGAAAGAAAAAGTTGTTTTTAGAGTTGTCCCCCTATCTTCTTGCATAAAGAAATCTTATACTAAAATTTTAAAAAGATGGAGGGCCAATCTCTGAGGGTTTAAGAGGCTAACCCGTTGAGATAATGAACAGGTCTGCTGGTAGCGGATACCGGCCTATGTCATGACTAGGTAAACCCATCGGAGTACTGAACAGGCTTGCTGGTAGCGGGGCATTCTACCTAGCGAGGATGGTAATCTACCAAATAAATAAATAAATAATAAATTTTAACTTGTCCTGATGTACAACATTTCTTACAGACAAATCTGACATGAAGTATGTGTGGTTAAGCTAAGGTTAATGAACTCCATAAACTTGCCATTGGGAAATATCTCTAAGACTATCTTGAAACTCTCTTGCCTACCTCTTCTTATCTATATATAGGATCTCTTATCCTATAGGTGGGGCCATCTCCTAACGGTCTCGTCAAAACAATTTGTGAAATTTATTTCTACACATGACATACTATAAATATTCGGCTATTGGGGGATATAGACTGGTTTCCTATACTTTTTATTGTGAGGTGTCACAATACTTAGGTGTGGGGGAGGGGTTCATGAGCTTACAAATGATTATTGCCTAGAGAAATAAGTCTTTGGAAGAATTTTTGTATTATTACCATGATATAGGTTATTACATTAATAGTCATGTTATTTTTGAGATGCTTAACTCAAGTGTTCTATAAACTATTGAACACACAGTTAATAGACCACTCTTTATCGGTTTATCTTCCATTACATGATGCATATTATAGGTTTGAAAATACATGTTTTATGCTTGCTATAACCTATCCATTGTAGGTTTTGACATTACATGTTCCATGCAAGTGGATTGAGTGAGCATGGTGGAAAAATCAACAACAATGGAACACTCTTATCCTGCCTCAACTCCTATTCACTATGTTCGTGACCTCTAAGGAATCAATTAACTCAGCCACAAAGCTCCCAAGAGTTGGAGACCACTGATTTAAACACCACCAGTTACCAAGAGCAATATATAACAAGTTTTTCAAAACTGAATTTCAGAACATCTCTGGAGCTAAGGGATACTCCAAGGAGTGGATAAAAGAGGAGCTAATCAACCCTCTCATGGTCATCACTCGATGGATTACATATGAAGGTAGATATTTCGTCTTTAAAGCCTATCAATTTCAATTATTAGCTCACTTTCCATTCAATAAGCCATTGTAACTTTCCCTTTTACTTCTTGAAGAGTCTAGAGAATATGTCTTCCCAAATGTGGAAACACGTAACCACTCCCCACAACAACCTATTTCACCACAACCTTATCAAACTACTTGTCTTTGTCGAGTTGGAAAAACAGGAGAAAACGTGGGATGAGTTCATTTACCAATTTGCAAACCCTCATCTTACAATCAAGACTAGCAAGAAGACTCTTGATCTAGGGACTGTTACTCCACCCAAACCCTCATGCTCAAGCTATTCCTTTACCAGACCAAAAGTCCAAGAAACTTGTTGATACCCTTGCAGCCTCATCGGGAAAAAAGACCAAGAAGCCTATTGCTAATTCATGGCACGAGGATGTTCCATATCTTTGTTCTAGGGGGAGTTTTCCTGATCTAAAAATGCTAAGCATTGCCCATTTTTATAGCAAACCAATGAGAAGAGAAAGTAGGATTTCTGTCAAAATTTTGTCATACTGTCTTTTTACAAAGTCTTGGGATATTATATCAGCAGTTGTTTGTATTGGTATGCTAAATTATATACTGTTGTCATCATTGTGCATTTTATAAGCTCCTGTGCATTTTTATGTTTATTCTATAGAAGACTGCTTATACTTAACTACTCTTTGTGACAAATACAGAATGATTACAACTGCTAAATACTTATTGTCATATGTATTCCAAGCTTATGAAAAGAGGATCAGTTGTTTAAATTGTTACATATTAATGATATACAATAACAATTCTCCTATTCACCATGCCTATCATTATAAACCAAGCCTTTTGTTAGTATTTGTTAGTTCTATCAGTCACAAGTGATCAAATTTACTCTTTCATGTGATTGATAGGATTATTAGGTCAAATTGTTATGTTTTCAAAATAAAATTCTCAAATACAATTTGACATATCTTGGTTGTAAAATTGTCATTGGTGTGTCTAGGTGTCAATACTACTCCCTCCACTCATCCAAGGTCATAAATATTCATTGTGGTCATATCATCATTCCTTGTCATAAATTTTTAGATAATTGTCTTTGTCAAAGTTCTACTTCGAAATTGGTTTTTGAATTAAGGAAGATGAATTTGACAAAAGTGAAAGAGATGTTTTTCAATAATATACCAATAAACAAAAACCTCCTTCAGTTTATGCATAGGTTTTATCATTTGAGAGAAATTCCCCAAATACAATCGTTATAGGAGGGTTTTCTGCACATTTGGATAGTTTAACTTCAAGTCAGATTTTCAGAGGGTTGAAGAAGGAATTTGCACTACTTGATGGTTAAATTGTGTAGAAGACATGATAAAATTTCCAACCATACCACTCTCAGCCCAAAAATCCTCCGGGAAGGCCTCCAAAATCCCTGTCAAATGCCATGATGCGCTTCTGCTAAGAGCACATTGCACTTCTGCAAGTTTTGAGTAACCAACTTCAAGTTGGGATTCTGAGCCAATGAGAAAGTAATTTTGAAACATGTAGGAGGTTTTTGTTCATAACATACCAAAACACAATAACCTCTCTCATTTTTTGAATATACTTTATGGTTTGCAATATATTCTATCATCTTAGAGGCCTATACTTTCAGAAAATAAAACACTCTGTTTTTCCTGTTTTAGTCATATTTTCGTTTCGTGTTTTCCTAACAACTGGAAGTGAATTTTTGGAACACAAGAGAGGTTTTTACCAAGGAAATATTTAAAAACAATAACCTCTCTTAGTTTCTAAATATACATTATGGTTTTGTATATATTCAATTCTCTTAGAGGCCTAGTTTTTCAAGAAATAAAATACTATGTTTTTCCTATTTTATACATGTTTTCTTTTCATGATTTCCTAACAAATGAAAGTGAAGTTTTGAAAAACAAGAGAAATTTTTGTCAATGACATATTCAAAAACAAAAACCTCTCTCCGTGTTTACACAGGTTTTACTTTCTTGTAGTTATAGGTGTCACTTTGATACCTATTTTTCATAAATTCATCGTGCCAGAATTGTTGCGTTTATGGGAAGTCACTTTTGGAACTAATTTTGCAGAGGTAAAATTGTTTTTTTGCATGGTTTAAAGGATAAAGGGTATAATATACATTGCAAGGCTTCCTCACATGTCATCAGTAGCCTCCAAAAACTCCAAACCCTCCAGTTCAAACTTAGAGAGCATGAAACATTGAGTTGTCATTTACGCCATGATAGTGTTGTCCTACAAGCCAAGATGAATTCTCTATAGCATTAGGTTGATGATATTAACTATCACCAATAATAGTCTCTGGATGAAATTGAAACATCACGAAAATCCTAAGTCAAAAATCCCTCGGGCAAGAGGGAGAAGCTTCTAAAGCTAATCCACTCCCTCCTTCACAAGTTTAGTCATAAAAGGACAATTTCTTTTTTGTTTGCAGTGGGACCTGCAAAATCTTAGGTGTGGGGGTAATGTTGGGCCCGAGATATGATCATTTTCATGACAGTTATTATACACTTTTTCCATATGTATATATGTGTTTTTCATCTTTTTGAAGGATCTTTTTGGAGAATTTGATGATAAAATGGTATGATCAACATAAGGTACGTGTAATTCATGTTTAATGATTAAATCAAGTGTAATTCATCATGTTCTATGATTTCCAAGAGTTAATTCATGTTTTTCTACTGTTACAGGGCAAAACGCACCATGTTTCTAGTTCTTGCACTTAATCCAACACTCGATCCGACACTCATTCTGGCACCCAGTATTGCACAAAAACGCAAGGCGAGTTGGCAGTTATGGAATTGGCAGCCAATGATGGACAAATCGGGCACATGGGTTTTCTTCATGATCGCCCCCTCCAGCTACTAAGCTCAAGACAACTCTATTTCAATTGTCCAAAGAAGGCGATTATTGGCTCACTCAGTTTCGACAGTTAGGGCACCATTAATAAAATTTACCAATTTTAGAAGCAGTTCGAACCTCCTGTGGTCAACCACTTGGTCTGTAAATCTTATAAATACCACTGTGGTGGTCATACAATAGCTAAGGAGTAGTAGTCAAAGTAGAGGATAGAGATAAAAATGTTTTCTTTTGTTTTTGCATTTTTCAATTGCCAGAATTGTATAAGACTGCGTTTTTCAAGTTTTAATGGTGAAATCATTTTGGTGTGCATTTGAGAGGTGACCACGACTTGCTAGGGGGCCCACCAGCAGTCTGGTAACTATTCTCTGTGTTATTTATGCATTTCATAGCTTAGATGTCTCTTTATTTCCTATACATGAACTGTTCCTTCATTTCTTTAATTTGTTGTTGTAGTTTAACTGTTTTAATTCTCTTTTATGGGTTAGTATGGAGGCTTTTTGTGAATATGCATTGATTTTATAATTAGGAATGAGTTTGCAAACTCATACACTAACCCCACATGCATTTACATGTTAGATTATGCTTTGATTTATGATTGTAGAATCTAGTTTAAAATAGAGTTTGAAATAGAATAGAACAGAAATTTGAGTTTATATTTTCTTTAACGAGGTTTCAGTGGATGGATAGTCATTAGTCTTTAGTTTTCAATTCTAGTTTGCTGATCTAGTTGCCATTTAGTTTTATTTATTTAATTCGTCATTTAGTTTCTTATTTTCTTTCTTGTCATATGCTAAAATAGTCTTTAAATTATGTTTATGAGTATTTTTCCTTTTTGCAATTTGAATTATTAAGATAGAGCTAGTTTAGCTTATGTTATGCAATGTATTTCTTAGAATTAGATTGCAATTTCAAGTTGTAGTTAATGATTGAATTTAGTATAGCATAAGTTTGCTTATATTAGTATAGAATGCATTTGAATTTCATAGATTAGAAAACAATTTCTTGTTTTCATAGAAGAGATAGTTTCCTTTATTGCTTTCAATAGAATAGATTTCCTTTCATGCATTGCATTGAGCATTTAGATTTCCTTTCACGCATTAGAAATAGTTTTGCATTAGGCATTTATTTCACTTGCCTCTTAGGCTAGATAGTTGTTCAATGAGAAGTTTTGCTTGCAGTAGTTAGTTGCCTTTGCTTACTTGTCTTTTTCTTCCGTAGGTTAGTTAGTTTCCTTTGCTTACTTGTCTTTTTCTTTAGTAGGTTAGTTAGGTGTCTTTGATTACTTGTCTATTTGCTTTAATAGGTTAGATAGGTGTTTTTTCTTACTTGCTTATTTATTTTCTTTCATAGGGTAGTTTCTCATTGGATGTAGGTTGGCAAGTTAAAGAAGTTTTCTTTTGTCATTTGCTTATTATGCTTAGTGGTTCGCTTTTGCTTATTGTTGAACTAGTTTTCTTTACATAGGGTTTTACTTGCTTTTTTAGGAACCATACATCGATCCTTGGCCCAAAAGTACTTAGGTTACCTAGTTTCATTTTTCTTAGTAGGGTTTGCTCATTAGATAGGTTTTCTTGAGTATATTAGCCTTAGATAGTTGCTTTCCTTAGTTAGACTATACTCCTACCAACCTTTTACCTTTGGCATATATTTTGCTACAACTCTAAGTTTACTTACCCTGGGTTGACAATTTAATTGAGGGTAGTTTAGTGTCTTTTTTAGTACATATAAATCATCTAACAAGGTTTCTGGTGCCCTCCTGGCACACTCTATGCTCTTCCTCTTGAGATTTTGAACTTGAAATAAGTTCACACCTCTGTGCAATCCTTCGCTCGACTAGGCCTTCAGGCGGCTTTAGACTTTCAACAATTTGTTTAAGTGTTGGCATGGTGCACTCCTTGCACAGGTCTTCCTCCTTCTTCTTGATCTCTTTTAGGTTCACTAGCACACTCTTTGTGTTTTCTCAACACATACTTGTGGAGCTTCTCCCTACAATCTAAGAAGTTGATTGTCTCCTTGTGCACACTTGCACTCACTCGATGCACTCCTTACAAAGTTCTTCCCCCAGAGTGTTCAACAACTCTGGTTCTCCTTGATTTCCTCCAACACTTCAAAACGTGTTGGTTATGTGCACTCCTTGCTCAAAGAACTCCTTGTTGAGCTTACAGAGTGTTCAATAACTTTGTTTCACATGAGCTTCCACTGCTCAAACCTCATAGGTCTCTATCCCTTTGTTCCTCGAAGGGATATTTGTGCCCTCTTGGAAAATTTTGCTCAATGCACACTTGCAGAGCTTAGAAAGTGTTCAAAAAATATATGGGTGTCTTCCTCTTGACACTCTTCTCTTCAAACTTGAAGCAGAATTATCTTGAGCACTCCTTGCACTCGTTCAATTCCCACCTGGCAAAGTCTTTCAGAGTATTCAACAACTCTGGTTGTGCTTTCTCTGCACAGTCTTTCCTCTAGAGTATTTAGTATCTCTGAGGTATCTTCTCCTTGACACCCTTCTCTTCATAATCAAAACAAAATCCTTTCGTGCACACTTGCACCTGCTCAATTCCCACCTGGCAGAGCTCTACAAAGTTTTCTAGCAACTCTCTCTTTTATGCCTTCTCTACATAGTTTCAACTCCAAGGTATTCAGTAACCTTGAGGCTCCTCTCTGAGTCTATAAACTATCCTGGTGTGCCCCCCCTGACACGTTCTCCTTTGAAATTGAAGCAGAGTTCAAATACACACTTGTTATGTTGGCTCACATAGTTCTCAACATTCTATCATACACTCATTTCATTTAGCCTAAAAGAACCCAGAAATAATCTAGCAAACTCAAAAAAATAGAGAAGTCTATATTTACCTTGTAGATGAAAACATATCACATACAACTACAATATATATGCCCATAAACACATAGATATCATTCATCAAACACATAAATTCACAGAAAAGTCATAGGCAAGAAAAATTGCTCTCTTTGTATTAATATGAATGTCTATTTACAATGGGTGCAGGCTTGGACTGCAACTGAGTCTCGACTCTCTCTCCTTGGCTTACAATGATTTTCCTCTCAACTTTCAATATCCTAAATAACAACTATCGAAACCCTTCTCTGGGAATACAATACAAATCTTTATACAAGAGGAGACTCATTGAGTCTTTCCCTCAAACTACACTAGTGGTGTCTAATCACTAATTACAGTTCCTAACTACTAAGGCTTATTACATTGAATGACCATTAACAATACATATCTAAGGTGATGCTCGAGATTTGTCCAACTCAGAACACATTAAAGGCCTTCTTATCTACTACCTATACAAAGGTGTCAACTCGACTCTTCCATCCTTACAATATTTAATTGATTTAAATTACATTGAATTTTTAAATTCGAGGGAAAAATGAGAGGCTTGGAGCCTATCTCCCTTCTTGAATGCGCTTTGATGTGCTAGAAATTTGGCACATGCTTAGGTGGAAAGGATGCTCCTGCATCATACTCCACTATTGGGAAAATCATGAGCTCTTGCTCATGAGCTCCTCTACTCCACTATTGAAATTCCCCTAGATCCCAAGCTCCTCTCTAGAGTTGTCCACCTGCTCCTTTGATATGTTGTTGTTGTCGCTTCCATGTTGTTTTGGCATGATTTCTTCTATTCAGCCTCTCCTTGCTGACAACTTCTTGTGTTGATCTCAACATCAACCTCCATACTTCCTCTATCATTCCTTCCAGCTGCTCTGTTGGTTGTCTCTCCTTATGCAGTCTTCTTTGTTGCACTTCCTCATGTTGATATAAGGGTATATCATCCTAATCTCCCATGTTGTACTCATCTCCCGTGGCACTATCTTGCCACTCTACTACAGATTCCAATACTGCAGTCTCATCACTAAGTTGTTTCTCAACTTCTTCCTCTAAAATATTGACTTCTGTCAACTTTGTTGGTGGACTCCCAACTTCTTCCAGTTGCTCCTCATGTTGGAATACTCCTTCTCTTTGCATGACTATCTCTGGGAAGCCTCGTTTTGTTTCTAGATTGTTCAGACAATCCTCTAGCATATCCAACTCTTACTCCCACTGAGTGAGCATATTAACTGTATGCTCATCTTTTTATGTTAGGGAAGACATCAATGTATGATCCTTCTCCTCCATGATATTCACAAATGGTTGTCCTTTTGCTGCACTTGAAATTTGTGCATTGGTCTCTGTTGGGATAATTGGTAGGGATATCTGAATTCCCCCATTGATCAAAATACTCCTCTGATCCTCCTCCATCAACACTCCTTTTTGATATGAACTCCTAGTTGAGTTCATCTCTTCTCCCTTTCCCACCTAGAAAATTAGGATTCCTCCTATGACCTCCTAGCAGTCTATGACATCAACTATTGATCTCCTCTCATTTCCCACCTGGCAATCTAAATTTTCATCACTTCCCCCCTAGTAGTTTATGAGATCAATTGATCTCTTCTTCTCATAATCACTGAGGCTCTCTCCAACCTCTGGCTCACAGATGCAAACTGATTTCTCTGTGTCACTGAGGGATTCAACTTCCCTCAGCCACTTCCTCAACACCTGTTGTTGCCTTCTGGCCAACAACTTCTGGACAGGCCACTTGGTTTTGTACTTCATTGGCCATTCATACCTCCAATGCACCTAGGATTCTTGTTGCATCTTCAACGTTAGCCTCTCCATTTCTGCTATGATTTCCTTGAGCTCTTTATCCATCTCTTCTTTATGCATTTATTGGTGTTCTCCTTCTCGACCTATCCTATGGCCTTCAATATCCATTTTCACCTCTGCCTGCCCTCTTGCATAGTCTGTGGATTACCTTGTAACTGAGAGCACCTCCATATTTTCCCACAACCCACCTGGTTGTTTATTGATTGTTGCACACTTGCAAACAATCACTCACACAAAGAATAAACACTATGCTTCCCTTCACCTACTGTCTACAGGAAAAATCAAACTATGATACCACTTGATGGTATCAAAATATCTCCTTTGTATCCTCTCTCCTTTGCCTCCTGTCTGCAAGCAAAAAATTCAGCTTTGATACCACTTGATGGTATCAGACAAAACCTTTTCCTAGGATATGATACCACTTGATGCAGAGCCCCCTTCTCTTCTTGGGGTTCTGCAACCTCTCGGTCAAGGATCGTTCAATTCACTGAGCCGAATTGGCTCTTCGAGCCTCTGCTAGACCCACAAAACCTTGTCCATAGGCCTCAAATTTCATTCTCATGCTATAAATAGCGAATAAGGATCTCTAAACACCCTTAGAGTCCTATAAGGGACCCTATGCTAAGCTATGGGCCAATCTAATGATACCTGAGGAATTTCAAGACTTTTGATTCCACCTAGTGTAGGTCTGTGTTGACATGAACCCTTTGGGCGCTTTCTATAGATTCCTATGACTTCATTCTCAAATCTCATTCTTTAGCCCCTTTTCCTTTGGCAACAACTACATGTGATCATGGGCTATGACCAGGCACCTACTCAAAGGGCACTTCAGAGCTCCATGCTTTGAGAATTTTCACTTCATGCTATGGCCAATTCTTCCGGAGGCACAATCCTATGAAACCATATAAATATGATCAATGGTCCTTGTTCCCCACTGATATCTACGACTCAATTTCCTTCTTTGGAAATCCATGCTTCAACTAAATCTGCATACACACTCCACAAATCCTCCGAAGTGGATTTTCTCCATACTGGCATATCTTTTGCCACGTGTCCTCCTTCTCAGATGACTGGGATGACTTCGTGACTCTGGCCTTCAGGATTCCTCGCACCTCCACTCCTCAATAATTCTAGAGTGGATTTTCTTCGGAGTTTCAAATCTATTGACACGTACTCAAAGGGAACTTCAGAAATCCGGGATCTGGGAATTTTTACTTCACGTTGCGACCAATTCTTCCGGACGCAAAATCCTCTGAAACCACAAAAAAAATATCAATGGTCCTTGTTCCCCACTGAAATATATGACTCGGTTTCCTTCTTCAGAAATTCAGGCTTTGACCAAATCTGCTTACACACTCCACAAATCCTCCGAACTGGTTTATCTATGTACTGGAAGTTCTTCTTCCATGCATCCTCCTTCTCAGGCGACTGGGATGACTTCGTGACTCTAGCCTTTGGGAGTCCTCACACCTCCACTCCTCAATCCTTTCAGAGTGGCTTTTCTCTCAAGTTTCAAATCTGTTGACACGTACCCCTCCCATTACCGACGGCTAGTATGAGCTCTGGGTTCGGAGCTTCAGCAGGTTTACACTTTGTTCACCTGGAATCTCTTGGAGTACCTCTACTCCGTACTTCCAGATATTTTTCCACCTATCCCTCTAGATGATGGATGGTCCCAATCCACTTCGGGACTTTGGGACTTTAACAATTCCTTACTCCTGTGCACTTACAAAAGTTTTAAGTCTCGTGCACTTTACCTGGATCCAATGACTATTGATCTGTCATGTTCAGATCCAACATTGAGATCTACTCTCCTACTCGATGCGCTCCTCCTATCTGTACATAGATCTAACGGTCCAGATCTCTCCCTTGTTTTTTATCTGATGATTGTTGTTTCTCCTCCTCTCGAGCTTTGGGTTTCTCCTGAAATTAGGAAAATTTGTAAGTGTTGAAAGTTTTTGGCCCTTGAACCTTCTCCTATGAACCCAAGTGCGGGGTGTCGTCTGTGATTTTCCTCCTGAGATTCTGGGACTTGCAATGAGTCTGTCAGCACACACCTTGCGTTATCCCTTATGATATTTACCACTTCCTCTCGGATTGGGAATAATGGAAAATATTCAAAGGTTGCAGCCTTTGGTCCTCCTGTGAGCTCGACTACTTGGGTCTCAACTTCGCTCCTCCTCCTGAGCTTTCAAACTTGAAGCAAGTTTTTCTCCGATGCACACCTTGTTCCCTCTTCAGTGCGAACCTACACTTCATCACAATTTGAACTTGTAAAGTTTCTTGGCCTCCACTCATTGTACAGGGTCACTATGCACACTTACTCTACCTTTCCCGATCCTTGCAGTTGCTTGGATTTCCAAGGGACTAGACCCTTTTGTTTCCTTAGAAGGTTTATGGTGCCCTCCTAGAACACTCTACGCTCTTCCTCTTGATATTTTTAACTTGAAATAATTTCACACCTCTGCGCACTCCTTGCGCTCGATTGAGCCTTCAGGCATATTCATACTTTCAACACTTTGTTTAAGTTTTGGCCTCATGCATTCCTTACACAATTATTCCTCCTGCTTCCTTATCTCTTTCAATTTCACTGAAACACTCTTTGTGTTTTCTCAATGAACACTTGTGGAGCTTCTCCCTATATTCTAAGAAGTTGAATGTCTCCTTGTGCTCACTCGATGCACTCCTTGCAAATTTATTCTCCCAAAGTGTTCAACAAGTCTGGTTCTCCTTGATTTCATCCAACACTTTAGAATGTGTTGGTTCTATGCACTCGTACTTTCTCAAATAACTCCTTATTGATCTTACAGAGTGTTCAGTAACTCTGTTTTGCATGAGCTTCCACTGCTCAAACCTCAGAGGTATATGTCCCTTTGTTCCTCGAAGGGATATATGTTCCCTCTTGGAAAATTCTACTCAATGCACACTTTCAAAGCTTACAGAGTGTTCAACAACTATGTGGGTGTCTTCCTCTTGACACTATTCTCTCTGAACTTGAAGAAGAATTCTCTTTTTCACTCCTTGCACTCACTCAATGCCCACCTGACAGACTCTTTTGTATTATTCAACAAATTCAGTTGTGATTTCTCTGCATAGCCTTTCCTCCAGAGTATTCAGTAACTCTTAGGTGTCTTCTCCTTAACACCCTTCTCTTCGGACTAGAAACAAAATAATTTCATGCACACTTGCACCTGCTCAATTCCCACCTAGCAGAGCTCTACAAAGTTTTTCAGCAACTTTGTCTTTTTTGCCTTCTCTACACAATTTCACCTCCAAGGTATTCAGTAACCTTGAGGCTCCTCTCTGAGTCTGTAAACTATCCTGGTGTGCCCCCCCTAGCACATTCTCCTCTGAAATCGAAGCAAATTTTAGATACGCACTCCTTGTGTTGGCTCATATAGTTCTCAGCACTCTGTTATGCACTCCTTGCATTGGCTCATAGAGTTATCAACACTCTGTCATGCACTCCTTGAATTTATCCTAAAAGAACCTAGAAATAATCCAACAAACTCACAAAGATAGAGAAGTATATATTTACCCAGCAGATTAAAACCTATCACATACATTTACAAAATATACACCCATAAACACACAGATGTCATTCATCAATCACATAAATTCACAGAAAATTTCGGCTCTCTCTCCTTGGCTTACAATGATTTTTCTCTCAACTTTCAACAGCCTGAATAACAACTATCAGAACCCTTCTCTAGGCATACAATACAAATCTTTATACAAGAGGAGACTCGTTGAGTCTTTCCCTCCAACTACACTAGTGGTGTCTAATCACCAATTACAATGCCTAACTACTGAGGCTTATTACATTGAATGACCATTAAAAATACATATATGAGGTGATGATTGAGATATGTCCAACTCATACCACATTAAAGGCCTTCCTATATACTTCTTGTACAAAGGCGTCAACTCGACTCTTCCATCCTTACAACATTTAATTTCATCAAATTACATTGAATTTTTAAATTCAAGTGAAAAATGAGAGGGTTGGCACCTCTCTCCCTTATTGAATGTCCTTTGATGTGCTGGAAATATGGCGCATTATTAGGTGGAAAGGATGCTCCAGCATCATTATGTCCTCTAGATATTATGGATCTGTCAGTGTAGGTTTATGGTTCACGAATGGATAAATTCTAACATGAATGTATGGTTCACCATATCCAAGAAAATGATGTTTCCTTTTCCATCCCCATGCTAACATATTCACCTCATGTTGGTCTTTATAATTGATCTTATTACATGTAAAGAAATATTTCATCTTATTTAGAATTGTAGAACTAAATTGAAAATTGCATTTTGAAAAGCATATCATTTATTGTGAATTGAAGTTAGGACTTTGCATTGTGTTGATATTCATTTATTTTACTTGCTGAGTCATAACATCATTAGTTTCACGATCGCACATTTTTTAGTAAGCAAGGCCACTAAAAGTAACGCTTATAATTTAAAATTGATTAGTAATGATTTTATTTTCTAGGGTGCACAAACTAGCTTAGGATTTAGAGCCTTGGAATAGGATTTTGTGAGTAAACTTCTCCAAGGCTATTAAATCAACATATGTGTCTAACTAAGGGAGTGGAGAAATCCATTATATAATTGGTAATATCAGGAGGATTCTCTTACACTGGATTTAAGAATTAGGTCACATGAGGTTGGTTGAAGGGATATCCCCTCGATACCTTCTTAGCATCAGATATATTTCTGGGGATCTATTCGTATATCGGGATCTTGATAGTACCTTTACCTCTGTGAGAGGTAGCGCTTTCAAGGTTTTAGGATTTTTTACCCTACCCATATGGTGGATATGACTTATGACTATTCACATGTGCATCACTTATATCGTGGTTGCTTGACTTAGGTACCACATAGGTTACTTGCAGGGGTTATTCTACAGGTACCCTGGATCAGATAAGGGTCAGACTACACACAACCTTTATGGAGGATTACCTCTTTGGGGGGATTTGACCGACTGGTTGTTAAGCCCATGAGGGATCTTATAATTGATTCTGTTACCTCTGATATTTAGCAGCGGAGTCTTAGGCCCCTCTTGGGCGAGGCATACCTACTTTATAGAGGGAGGCCCCTTTCAGCCACTTTATCATTTTTGTGTGCATATTGGCCTTTTGTTTATTTTACTTTGGTGTTCTCTTTGATTACTAGTTGGCCTTAGGATTTGTTTTTTTTTATATCATGAGTCTTGAGTCATTGTGGAGCCAGACCAGCTTCCCTGCAGGTCTCGCTGATTGTTACAATTACCACCACATTTAGAGTCTTTTCCTTCTAAAAGGCGTAAAGTTATCATACGTGGTACATACACCTCCACTTACCAAACTTGTGATCGTACGAGGATGAGTACTAAAGTCAGAAAGATACTGGGAGTCCTTCAACTCCATACCCACTATAGTCAACCATACTCCTTCGACACCTTCAACCACTATGGTTGTAGTGTCGAAGGTTCCTATCATCACACATGTCCATCCTATAGTGAATACTCAACCTATATCCATGACATCTTTTGGGTCCCTTTGTCACTCGTTGGGCTACAATATTCAGTCCATCCCTATATCATTTGGAAAATTTTGGGAGTATTCTAAGATACCTCTTTTTATCCTTGAAAATAACTCTTAGTAATACAATAGTCATAGCATAAAAAAATAAAGTGATGGATTGAGACTAGTGCCTATCCAAATTGGGAAAATGGAGTCAATAAAGGAATCACGAGGATTGAAAATATATTAATGGGAGTAGTGAAAAGTGTTGTTACAACATGCCAAATTAACAAAGTGGAGGCCCTTACAAAGGTGCTCTACTTATGCACATGGGAGGCAACAAAGAGTGATCTTATCCCAAGTTCAAAGGCACAATGAAACATTTCATTGAAATTATATGACACAATGCTTCAAACCTGGAAATAAAAACAACAAAGAAATGAATAGGTATAACCTCATTTGATCCTTTTCCTCATACAGTTGGCTTCCCCACTATAAGATCCTTATTACATCGGAATTATTAAATGTTTCCAGCACATAAAATTAGCAAGATAAGTCTTTCCATCATGCATGAATTTTTTTTATGTGCTTGGTTGGTATTTACATCCTCTTTGTCAAGGTATTTCTGAATTTGTATAGTGTTGGGATACAAATTTTGCATACACTTTGAAAGGAATGTGTCCTTATGTATTTCTTTCAATGATAAAGCATTTTCAAGAGTGATAATAGACTAGATACTAGTTTCAAATACTTCTTCATCATAAACTTGTCCTACCCACAATGGTATTTTAGTTTCAATAAAATGTGATAGAGAGCGAGTCTATTTTGGGTCAATCCTTAAGAAATTTTCATGTCCCACATTCCATAACCAATTTAAGTATCTACTATATCTAACCATGGTCTTCCAATGATGATGGGATTTTCATTAATGAGTTTATCCTCGGGTTACAACATGATAAAGTCTACTAGATATTCCTAGGAGCCTATTGATATTATCACATCTTATAATATTCCTTCAAGGATGACAATAGACATGTCTATCAACCAAAGTATAGTGGGTGTGTGTCTTAATAATTCTCTCAAATTTAATTGAGGATTGTCTCGTCATTACATTGATTGTGACCCCTAAATATATCAAGGTATTTTGGATTAAGTACATGTTTATGTAGACATCTACTACAAGGATGAATAGATTAGAATAAATATGGGCCTTACTATCTATATATGGGTCATCGCAATCCAATGCAATATTAGCCTTCGATTCAAAACATAAATTATTCAAGCCACAAAACCTACCTTTCTGCATCCATTCACAAATCAATATCAATTATGGAGATGATATTTACAAGATCTCATTGAATAACATTTAGATCTATTTCCATAGGATATAGAGTATTTGGGAGTGAAAATATTCCCTCAAATCATGAGATCAACAAGCTACCCTACAACATTAATTGTGGGTGGATCTCTTTTTGCCAGTCTAGGTCTCTTGATGCATGGTTCCTTGATACTTTTTTTGTATATGGGCACATCTTTGATATCTTAAAGGATTGGAATTTTGACAAATAGAGTTTTTAGTTATCCTAAGATTTTAGTTTTAAATTGGTTGTATGTCCTCTTTTGTTCAATCCTCTTTAGATAAGTCATTTTTTCTTCGTGCATCTTATTGAAAAGGCAACTGGGTTTCTTCTTGGACATCTAGATTCTAAGTCCTTAGGTGGATTTTCTTTCTCTTTATAGATTTCAACAACATTATCTAGGAGTTTGTTCTATGCTCCCACATTTTATTGGCATTGGATGTATCTTTTAGTCCCTACTTTTGTGGTCATTTTTTGGACATTAATAACATTATCATATTTTATTTACATCTCTAGCGATTGTTAACAACTAACCACGGATGCCTTTTCAATTTCAACAAGTTGTTTGGGATTGAATCACCCTCTTCCATCTTCATTAGGAATCCACTAAAGTAGGTTGGTTGACTAAAGGATAAAAGAGCATTGGCGTTGTCGATGAAAGTACTTCCAAGAGAGACCAAGGTCACAATAATTCAATGAAATAATGTACATGAATAATTTCAAATAAATATGGTCTAGTCGTAGTACAAAGTTGGTTTGTTTGCATGCTTGAATCCTATATTAATTAGTGTGTGTTGTTTGTTCTCCTTAGTTGGCCTTAGGATTGAGTATGTGTCTAATGGAATCAATTCTGGGGTATTCCAACTAGCATCATGTCCTATTACCGCCACTTTTTGGCATGTGTAATTTGACTCCAAACATGTCCCTATAATTACCATATAGTATACCAATAGTAATAGAAAATAATACAATTGTGAAAGAGTAAAACTATGGTCATCATTATGAGCTTAATGTGATACCAACAGAATACTAGTAATGAACTAGTGTTACATCTTGATTGACAGACTGTTTCTGTCATTAATGGTGTTATAGGACATACAAGCAAACATGTATTTGTTAGATATATCTTCATTGAGTGAGGGAATTTCAGGTAGAATAGAGGAAAGTGAGACATCTAGTAGGTCTAACAGGCGGAGATCAACTAGAGGTGAGAATATCAGAAGAAAATTCCATAGATGCATGGAATTTTTTCTTGCGAAAGGGGATCATGTTCTTATGATAATGAGATAATAGATGACATTGAGGTGCCCTTGAGGTAAAAAAATATAGTGAAACGATGTGTACCCAGGGATCTTCCTGAAATAAACACTGATTTTTGTGTAAACGAAAGGATATACCAGATTGCTCCATCGTCATTACATGTTTTGGGGCTATTTTACATGGATGGAATAAAGGTTTGTTATGCCATATTAATTTAATTGATGGAGTACGTCAGACCCTTTTATATCTACAAAGATTGGATACAAATAGTCCAATATACAAAATGTATGTGAAGATATGGCTTGGCTACAAATTATATACAGCTAAAAGACAATGATCAAAATGAAGGAGAAACTATCTATATTGATGGAAGCCCAAAATCAACGAGGAATATTGCAGGGTTTATAAACAGTACACGACCCATGACCACAAATAAGCGACCCAATTGTGTATTTGAGGGGCGTGAAGGAAACCGTGTATTTGTAAGTGCAATAAAATCAATAGTTGCAGGGGGAGAGTTATTGATTGATTACAATTTGAATCAAATAGATACAGATGCCAATTATCATGATTAAAACTTTATTATAATGTGTCAGAATGATCGTGGTAAATCAAAAGCGGCCTTAGAACAGGTAAACGAACAACAATTTTCAAATTGCATTTAATGTGCATTTTATTTCTGTGGCGATTAGTTATTTTATTTGTTTTCATAACTAAATTATTATTTATTTTGTTGAATATGTAGTCGACATGACATGATGTTGATGATGATTCACTTGGAAAAAGGGATTTGTATGAATCCCTTGACCCTATGGTTTTAATTAGAAAAAATATCAATAAAGCAAACAAGGAACTAGATCACTTGTTAGATATTCTAGATCAAACTCTTGAGGTCAAAGAAATGATCAAATAAGTTATGACAAGGCTTAAGACATATATGGTAATAACCATAATTTCAATTGGTTCTATTTTTTTGTCATAAGATCAATTATGAAAGCTTGATTTTTAACTTTTACATTATCTAAATGAAAAAATGTTTTCTTTCTTATATAGAGATTTTTGGATCTTGTTGACACCGACATGCATGGTGTCGGTAGTATTGGCACTGCAAATATGTCAAAGGGTCTCGACGCAGGCCATCGTATAGCTTCTAGGACATAGCTATTTAGATCTCTACCTTGCACACCAATAGGTGGGAACCACTACACGCACACCGAGGAATCAACCACACAGGTAAGCTCTGGAGGTGGTGATAGATATGAGGCCGATGATTTTACCAACTATATGGTTTCTTTTCCTAAAGAAAGATGTGTGACGAACACATGGACCCTTAATGGAAAATTTATGGTCAACGAGGAAGGGCTTCCATTAAAGCAATTTAAAGTACCAGGTAATTTTTAAAATTTTAATTGTTTCATGTTCTCTATGTAGAGAAATATAAATCATCTAAATCATTAATTTTAAATTAATAATCATATAATCATTTTGCGTGTAGGGAATAACAATTTTTATAGGTCCTTGGAGAATAAGGCATTGCTGAGTTTTGGGCCCACCATACGGGAGAGGTGGAATTCCCATAATTCCAACCTCAAAAAAGAATTGATGGATTATCTTGAAAGCCTTTTTGGTGTAGACACATTTAACAAGACTTTGTCCACCACCGCACCTGGCCAATATTTAAAATATACGCGAGAAACATATGGGAAGCACTTGAAACAAAACAATAGGCATGAGCATCCTATGATGATTCTAGAGAGAGAGTGGAAGGCCCTCATTGAGGATTCAAAAGAGAATAAATTGATAGATGAAGGAAAAACATCCTCTGGTCCCAAAAGTTAAATTACAATTTCAATTCAATACCTTCAATTTTTTTTAGATGTAAATAAAATTCTGGTATATATTAACATAATTGAAACTTTTGATGATAGGTTGACTGACACATCAAAGGAAACAAAAGAAAGGCTTGCCAAATGTGGTCAGCATAGGCTAGGCTAGGGTGGCTACTTGAAGTTGGAGTCACCAATTGTAAGTACCTAAATATCTTATTTGTATCGCCTTAAAATTTTTAGGGAATTGCAATGAATAACATTAAAAATACATACTCTTATGAAATGCAGGGTGAGGAGTTTGGTACTGAAACCACGGAGGAAGACCTCGAGCTTGGTTATAAGTATGGCTATAAAGTTGTATTTGAACACCGAAAACTCTTGGGGCAGTTACCAAGAACCACTTTGTAGGATAAGGTAAATAAAATCCAATCAACATTAACCTTTATTATTAATATAATACAATCATGTTGGATATTTTTAATATTTACAACTTTGTTTTAATCAGGGGAGCAACACTATCTATGAACGCACTAATATTGGAGAGAAGTGCACTGATAGCAGTTTGCAACCAGAAGATGGTTCTCCCATGCAATCCTAATATTCCATGGGGGTGCATCCCCACGATGGTGCTACGACTGAGCTAGCACATGATAGTAATGGTTGTACTTTAATCATATACTTAATAATTTCGTAGTTATACATTTTGTACTTCTATTTTTTTTCCTTATAAATTTTGTGGTCTCAATGGTAGAGAATGTTGTACTTGAGGGCCATACAGTTGAAGAGGATCATGTGGGGGAAACCATTCCAACGGTGTCGACCAGTGCACTAGGTAAATAATGACATTGCGGGTGTTTTTTTTAATATTATTGAACTAGTTCAATGATATTTTAAAATTGGCCATCTAAATTTTGTATTTTTTTCTTTTGTAGGTGATCCCTCATCACAACGGTCTCCATTACCCCATGATTACCCTATGACTAGGCATCATTTGCGTGAGAAGACGCAATCACAATCAGATTTTGAAGAGAACCCAAAGAACGAAGACGTAGATATTGATGAAATGCTTAGGAACTATAGAGCTAAGATGAAGAGGCCAACTAAAAGTACTAAATGATGATGTACATGAATATTTTAATAACCATTTAATATAAAATATATTTTCTATGAAATACTTTTTTTTACTTGTTGGGTTGCCAAAATGTCATTCTTTTACCAAGCTTTTACTTCACTTTTCACCATATTTTGTTTTCCCGCATCCTTACATTAAGACCATTTTCATGATTACATATGAGTTTAGACCAATTATTTTCCAAAACATTAATTTTAGTATTTTGAGTGAGTTTATAATTAATTATTGGAAAAATAACATGTTTTCACTTATATATCAAAGTGGGATGAGTTCTATGATGTTTACATGTACATTTTAATACTCCAACCAAGTCATAGGATGGAATAGAATAAAGTCTCTTTTCACATCAATTTTCATTCTCTAGTTTTTAGATGTAAATTTTTTTAGTGTAGTGTATGATGTTATGTAATAGTTTTTACTTTGCTCTTAGGAGAATTGAGCTCACTCCAAATGAATCAAGGAAACATTTTATTTCATTGTAAATAGTTGTGAATATTGGTATGTATATATGTTTGTTTTTGTTGTAAATATTTCAATAGATTTATATGCTAGGTATTGGGGAATTGAGAGCGATGTGAGGGGTGGGGGGGGTGGAGGGGCCATAAGAGCTTCCGCTTTCACATGGTTGGCCATATTCAGTAGAGAATAATTTATTGGATTCATTTCATCTTGGAGCAAGCCTCCCTCGATCCAACGGAGCAACAACAAAATCAATGTTGACTTCTTTGTTGCCACTTCAAATCAAGGGAGGCAGTTTGATCAAATATTAGATGTGTGGCTCCAATAAATTATTCTTGAAACCAAGTGGATCTCATTAAGGTATGTTTTGACACTCTCGTAAAAATGCATCTTAGAGTAAATAATGCGCTACAAATATGACTTGTATTGATTTTTTAGATATTTATGGAGGTTGAATGATTTTGGGAGGTACTTTAAGATCTTTCTTCATCGATTGAGGGAATATCAAGACTAACAGAGGGTCATACAGTTGAAGAGAAACACGCGGGGTCAACCATTCCAACTGTACTATCAACCAGTTCATCATATCAAGTGTGATTTCTCCTTTCAACATAGTTTATATAGCCATCAATTCTAGTTATGATTAATGTTTTATGAATTGTTATGTGATTATTTATTAATGCAGGGTTTTCTATGTGATAATTTATTGAGATATATCATCTATTTAGTACTTTTCATGTTCTCTCCTTGCATCCAGTAATGGTAGATACGAGTCCATTTATATTGAGGGAAAGAAACCTTGGCTTCCTGTAGGGATTGATGAAGTGTTACTTCATGCATCTACTGCTAGGGGTCCTCATAGAATAAGGACAAATGAACTGAGAAAAAATTCCATAAATATTGTTGTTGTACTATGCCTCCTTTTTTCTAGGCATTTTTCTAGATCATGGAGCATGTACTATCCATCCATCCTAAAGATCCTTGCATGTCGATCATGAAAACCCAGAAAGTGCTTCAATGATACAATTTTCCTCCTTTGATACAAGATGGAAGCTTAGTATGGCTATCTATCTCAATTATAATAACATGGTTAGAGAATCTCCTCTCTTTAGTGCAAGAATCAAGATAACCATCATAAACTAGAGGAAAACCTAGGTCAAAGGGAGTGAATTTTTGGGTTATGATGGGGTTGCAAAAATTAAAGCTTCCACCGAAACAATCTTAAGATAAAAAACACTTTCCTTAACATCCTTCTTGTATAAAAAGGTATCAAGATGTATTGAATTAGCTAATGAGAAGTGTGAACCAATATTTAGAAAGCTATCTTTGGGGGGAACCCATATTTGATTAGATCCATCATTGGGAACTTTAGGCATATTCTCACTTTCTTCTAGGAAAAAAATGTCATCCAAATGGTAGGTTTCTAAGGGATCATAATAAATAAAATCATGATGACCAATGGAATAAGAGTCCAAAATGTATTTTGGACTACCAAGAGTAATTACCTAAGAGTATTTATCATATTTAGGACAAGGTTGATTATAGAACTATGATACCTTATGGTTATATTTGTTAGCAAGGAGATCATGATTAGGTTTCCAATTTTCAGGCTCATATTCATTAGACAAAATTAGGCTTCCAAATTGATCATGCTCGAAACAATTATTTGTCATATCATCAAACTGAAAGTTTCTAGTGTTTACATCAATATCTAGATTTATCTTTATATGGTGGAAGATTTTGTATTTGGAATACTATCGGGAAGAGAATTTTGTGAGTTATTTCCATCATTGAATGTGTTGGACACACCTACCACACTTAGAGGGGGGGTGAATGAGTGTGGGGCTCTTTTTCCCAAAACTTCCCTCTTGCACAAAAACTCATCAATTAGAATTCAACATTTATTCATTACCCATTGTTGTAATTTATAACCAGTTAGATGTTATCACATATCAGCAACATATATGAGCAATATATCATCAACAATTCATCACCACAATGAACACAAAGAACACAAGATGTATGTACAATTTTCTTTTTATTACGGACTACAATCCTTGGGGTTTATCAGCAACAACTGAATAGAGTACAACTCTACAAGAGCACCAGC
>ML791023.1:111109-137628 GCA_009831015.1 Picea engelmannii | reverse complement strand
ACTCCTTGAATCCTCCCCAAAAAGAGGTTATAGAAAGAATGGTAGACTTTATTCAATTCTGGTCTGTTCAGAAGACCCAACTTGTACAGCATGCCCCACGCTCAATATTTAACATCTGATTCTGAAACTCACACAAAAGAAACGACAGTCCATACTCTTTCCAATGAAAGTGGTCCCACTACATTTGGAGTCTGTATGAAAAGGTTATGACCGTTTTACCCAGAACACTTGTTTATTGACTAGTTTCAGGACTGGTCACAAACCCTATATTCCACAGAGTGTATCTCCATAATTATAGTGAATCAAGAGCTGAAATTTTTACTAGAGGTAACTTGATATGTCTTCTTAATACCATAGAGATTTCACCATCTGAATAGTTCTAGAAAAATAGTTATAGCAAAAATGGTAAAATGACCTGAAAATAACATACCTCGGAACACATCACCAAAAGACTTCATCCTCCCTTGAAATTTGGCCTTCTTTTACTTCTTCTTCCCTCTGAAATTCGACTTGTATCAAATAAATGTATAATGATATTTATTTATACCATTTATGTCACTTCCTTTTAACATTAGGGCCGACTTGACACTTTCTTATTTTGCAATTATTTTCTTTAATTATTTTCAAGGCCTACATGTACTTCCTTTTTCAATTCACTTTGTCATCTTCAAAAATTCATTTCTCTTCAACCATGAGGATCCATGTGACGTGCCACATACCACCGGAAATAGCATGATGTATACTATCCATTCATGGGTGTTGTATATGCATGTGCATTTTCCTTCATGTCCAAATACCTTTATCAATCTTGCAGTCCAAAACCCATGACTAGGGTTGACATCAATGACAACAATCAATCTTCCAACACAACTCCTCCGTACCTCTATCTCTTGGATTTTCTAATCTGCTGCCACATATTCTCCTCACAACCAATGGTTAGGATTCGCTTGTGACTTCACAACTTCGGCGATCCTGCTTCTTAATACTTAAAAATACTCCAAACCACGAAGTGACGAAATGCTCCACGTCTAACCTTTGTGCATCTTTCCCTAGATATGACGGTCTGGAATGATCCTGATCCCTCTTGGATGGATATTGCTTGTTAATTCTTAGAAACCTTAAAGGATTTCTCCCTTTGAAGATTTATCATCGCTCCTCCTCCTAAACTTACTCTTCCTCAAACTTTTTCCTCCTTAGAGTGTTCTCTTCGACACTTAGTCTAATTCCATCCTATGCATGCCTTGCAACAGGTCCTTCCACGCTCTATTTATCCCTCAGAACAATATGACTCTAAGTGTGTTTCATCCTATGCACCCCTTCAAGCTATCTCTCTTGAACCTTCTGAGTCAAAGTGGACTCTGTCAACGCACACCTTGCGAACACTATGCACTCTTTGCACATACAAATTTCACGTTATCTCTTATGAGCTTATGAGTCGAAATAGACTCTGTCACGCACACCTTGCAAACACGATGCACACTTGCATTTTCTCGTAGAAGATAAACAATTGAAAGTTATCTAAATCTTCATAGATTCACACATTCAACCATGTAAACACATTCATACATAAGAACAAGAAAATAACAAAGAATTGCAAGTAAACATAAAGTCTATCATTCATTCATTCAGATAGACACAGCAACACCAAACATTTGGAAAAATGATCCTCTATTATATTCATTCAACTTTTATACACATGGGTTCATAAAATGATTCTCAGTAGTTCTCAACTCTCAGCTACAATGGCAACAACTATCAACAGCTAGAATGCCAACAACCTCTTCTGGGCAATAATACAAATCTTTATACAAGAGGGGCTCTTTGATCCTTTCCCTCCAACTACTCTAGAGCTATCCTATCGAAATAAAAGCATTCAACTACTTAGGATTTATTACAATAAATATTTGTGACAGACAGATAAGATCAAATACATTGAATCTGTACTACACACAACTTCATTAAAATAAAATACTTCCTCCAATGATCTCATGCAATCGTCCAGCTTCAAAACATTAAAGATGTTTTTTAATTACAATCCTTTCAAAAGATTTACATGATATGCCACTTTAAAATTCAAAATTCACTTCAAAATGTGTGTTAAGCACTAAGTTGTCCTCCACTCATGCTTTGTTGGTGATGCTCCTACATCATTCTCAAATATGATGCCTTGGGTTATCTATTATAAAAGGTAGTTTACCAAGGTAAAGTTACTAGACTTCCTCTGTAATATTTAATCAACTCCCACTATGCTTATGAACAACTTTTGTAAAGCTTCTAAAGAGATACTACAAGAGGACAAAACCTCTATGACACTTATTGGATTAGACGATCACCCAGAGTGGATTCCTTCCCAATGGCAACGACTTCAAAGGGGGGACATCACCAAGTATCTTGGTATTCTATTTAGCATTGACATGACTTGAAATCAGATGTGAAACCGGGTTATTAATAAGCTTACAGTCAAACTTGAATACTAGAATAGTCAGGATAGTTGAGCATGTTTTTGAGTAGGTAGCTTATATACAGGTCTTCTAAATGAACATCACATGTAATAGGTCGGATTTTAGTGGTAGTAGGCTCCCCATACTTATATATTAATTGCAACATTTAGAGCAAGTATGGGATGTTGAAGACTCCTAAAGGGTATGGCCAAATTCATGTATTTGCATTTCTTGAAAGCCATATATATATATATATATATATATATATATATATATATATATATATATGGATTTGATCATATTTTTGAATACCCTTTATGGTTATGGACATATGGTTTGAATTTGAGGCAGGTCAAAGAAGTTTCTATTTTTAGAAAATTCTATTTTTGGAAGACGTTTTAGAAATTTGGTCAAAATTATAGGAGGATCGCATTTTTGAGGACCCAGTATTGATAATTGTTCATGGTAATTTCAGTTCAATCCAATACCATGAAAAATTGATTTATTTTTAGTAGGATTTTTTAGTAGGGTGTTTATTTTGCTGGATACCCAGTATGGCATACAAAAAAAATGTTAAATTTCAAGCCATTCCAAGGTGTTTAAATTTTCAGGGTCCAAATCCATTTTTGTAGCTTCTAGAGGGTACTTGGTGGGGTCCCATATAAGGTTTACTTGCTATATTTTCCTATGACTTTGACCAAGGGTACACTGGTATAACCCTAAATTGCACCACACATGCTTACCTGGCATCATGCCAACTCATATCCCTTCTTTGCCAAAACACTACTGAACAACTCTTTGAAAATCCTCTTGAATAAAGGCCCACGCGCCCTAATCCATTACTGCACGTGTGTACACATTAGATGACCCAAAACAACCCACGTGGACTGACAAAAGCATGAAAAAAGAAAATTTTCCAATGGAACAAAAAGCTATGGGTGAGTTAACTGAAACTCCCGGCCATGCATGGCTGAGGGTTCATCCAAATACCTAGCTCCTTCTAGCCTATAAAAGAAGGGGTAGGGGTCCCATTTGGAAGAGAAAAAATATAGCAAAGAAAATCTACCCGTTTATGTATTCCCATTGTCCCAACCCTTTAGCCTTTCCTTATGCCAAAGGAGATTCAAAGCAAAGTAGTTGAAGGACAGAAGAAGAGGAGCCCAGGATCAAGTTCAAGGAGCGATGGTCGGTCTCAACTTTTGTAAGTTGACTCATTTTAAGTAATAAAGAGAATGCTTTTCCCATCCCAATTCATGAAATTTTTATAGTTTGTTCAGTATATGTTTGATTTCTAACCCATTAGTATATAAGTAGTATGCATGCATAGTTGTTGCTCGTCTTGAATGCAGGTCAGCTTTGGAAGGAGTATTGCGAACAAGTAATCAAGCACAACAGAGGATCAACATCAAACGTCGGTAACGAGGTAGGTTCATCTTTAAATGCATTTACTAAGAAAAGGGGATTTAAATCTAGGGATGAAGGTAGAAAGTAATTTCTATTCGGTTATATCTGCATGAAATGTTTGAACTCTATTTGCTAGTCCATAGGGTGTTTTTCCCCAACAACAGAATTGGCGACCATACTGGGGAGAATATCTAGGGTTCCTAGAATTTTATTTAGTTTTTGGGTAGTTTAAAGACTAGTTTTTCTTGCCTATCTTTTATTTTTGTTTCTGTAAGTTCTGAGCTAACAGGGAGTCCGGTTTTCCATACTAGCTTTCCGTGAATTTTTCTTGACTTTGTTTTTCATGACCCACAGAGGTACACGCAACCTGCACAAGGTCTGCACGCGTGTACCCGCGCCCTATCCTCTTACAACCCGCATGTGAATGCTAGCTGTAGAGGTAGAAATAGCGTGTAGAGTTTAGAGAACCTCAGAGGTAGTCATCCTCCTCCCTGTCAAAATCACACATAGTCAGGGGGTTTTCTAGAATTCTGTCTAAGTCTTGTTTGCTAACAGTCCTATCTCATATTGTTTTTTGCCTTATTATTTTTTCCTTGCATTATTTGTTTTTCTATTAGAAAGAGTGTCCAAGCCTTCAAGGGATCCTGGTTATCAATATCAGTGGTCTCTTCCTGGTTTGGTCTGTTTGTTTCCATTTTTTCTCAGAGTTTAGATATACATGCGACCTGTACAAGGTCAACCCACGTGTACACGTACTATGTCTATATTCAGCGCGTGTTCACACGCGTGCTGTTAAAGTGATAGTTGTGTTCTTGTACATAATACTTTTTGTTAAGGGTAAGGCAGTCATCCTTTCCCTTGATAAGAATTATTCCTCTCGGGTGTTTGAATCTCTGTGTGAACAATCAGTAGCTTAGGATTAATCTTACCCTTAGCTTGCTTTTTCTCATTTAAAACGTTGTCAGAAAAAATAAAAATAAAAAAATTTACGGTTTTTAGACAAGTATGAGAGTCATTGTTTTTACTATTGCTATTGTGTGATTTGTTAATCTTATTCTTTGTGATTTGCAATTAGGATAGAATTGTTTTTCTTGGTTTTTGCTTGTCGGTATTTTTCCTTTCTTGCTATACTAGCATTTAAAATAAATAAAAAATCTTTTCATTTTCTTGTTTGGTTGAACAGTGTGTTTCTACATTATTAGGCCAGGGAAAAGTCTTTTATTTCATAAGTTTTTGCAGTTCACTTAGATCATAAGTAGCTCGTAGTCGAGTGAAATTCCTTTGAGTTTGTTGTCCAAAATCTTAGAAAAATTTAAAATATTTTTTGAAAAGTTTTCGAAATTTTGCATTCAGTAAAATTTTTGTTTCCAACTTTTTTATTCATTTTTTGCTTTCATCTTTTACACATCATCAGTTTCACCCTCATATTGTTTAAAGTAAGACAAAGCCATAAAAGTAATGCTAAATTTAAAATCTACTAGACTTTTATGTTTGTAGGGTTCACAAACTAGTTCAGGACTAGGGCCTTGGATTAGGTTGGAGAGGAAACTCTTCAAGGCAATTTAAAATAAAACATTGGAGTATGAGATAGGGAGTGTCTAATTCCAGTTTCGTGAAAGTTATATTGGAACCTCCTCTAAAACAGGGGATAAACACGAGGTCGTGTGCGGAAAGGTAGTGGAGATAACCCCTCCAAAGTTGGACCAATCGTAGTGGAGAACACATATAGAGGGCTTGTTTTTGGATTCTGTCGTTTTCATTTGCCATGGGGCTTCGTGGGTCTCGAATTCATTTGAGGTCCTCAGTTTTCTTCCAGACCATTTTCTCTCGATACCCTTGACAAGTTTCGGGCTCGATACCCTGCACATTGTGGTCTACCCGACTTTCAACTGTACCTGCCTGGTGACTGTTCGCGTGCTGGCAACCTAGTTGCCAATCTTTGTTAGGGACATACATAGGTGACTGCAGGGGTATACCATGGTACCTAGGACAAACATCAGGCCACGCTTTGCAGAGTATACCTGGAGGGTGCTTTCATGTTCGAGTTTCACTTGCACCGATAAGTTTCTCTAGTGTTGGTTGTTGTAACTATTCTTCCAATTAATTTAGTGTTTGGTTGTCTTATCTTCTAGGGATTCTTTTGTAGTGGGTGTTACTTTTGATTGTTTATACTACCTTAGAGTGTCTTGGATCTTCTCACATAGTGGAGGATCCTGAGATCCACCAGTCACGAAGGCTTCTTGACCTACCTCCGGTTACACTGGAGCCACCCCCGCCACCTTTAAGGCAGAAGCTAGACCAACAAGGGCCTTTTGAAGCGACTGAGTTACAAACCATTGTGCCCGAACAACACCTGTAGGAATCGATAATTTTGGACCTTGAAGAAACCTCTCTTGGCCTGGTTGAAACCCCAACCACTGATTTCTTGGCACCTTTTATTGTACCAATTCAATTTCACAAGCGCTAGACAGTGTCACACACAACAATGGAAACAAATGTTGTTACTCCTTCTGGGAATTATTCAATTCCCACCACGGTTGTCACCACAGGATAGTTTTTATCTCCTAACCCACCATCATCAGTCCGAGAAACCATGGTCTCGAATGTAACCACTTCTCACAGTGGTCCAAAATCGTCTTTGGCAGCAGCCACAACCCCTTTCACACCAAGTGCGACAGGCCCTCCGTTCTCATACGGGATGCCTAGTTCGGGTACAAGTCATGTACTTTCCTACTCCACTTTACAAACTTTGGGTCTGGGGGCAGGGATCTCTAGCACTCCTCTGCAAGGTCACACGGGGGGCACTCCTATCCCTTTTAATTCTTTTCCTTATGGAGGAGGTCATATCCCTCCTTCATCCCCTTCACTCGGTGGCTCGCATCAGCAATCCGTCGGGCAACATACACACAATAGCTTATTTGGAGCAGGGAGTCAAGGACCACCTTCGCATAGTATGTCGGTAGGTTCGACATCATTTTCTTAGAACAAAATGTTTGGTAACAACACCTTCTCGTCATCCCTTTCCCGACTGGGGGCAACCCCATTTTTGGACAATCTACTCTTGTGCAGGGTATTATTCCTGCACAAGGGGAAAACCTAGCAGGACCTTGGAATTCAGGGCAAGGATTCGTTCCCTCCTCCAAAATGTCGATCTGGGGTAATTCTTTCCACAATCAATGGAACCTCGAAAAAACTACTATGTCTATCCCCACGGGACCGGCATGGGGTAATCCTTCCCAAAGTCCTTCGAATACAATGCATGCCCAACAATCTATGTCCTATTTTGAAAATCAACCAATGATGTCTCCACCTATGCAAAATCCTTACGTTGGCCATGGCCATGGTTTCTACTAGAATCCAAGCCAGTAGCCAAACCTTTCCTGGAAACCTGGTGCCATTCAAACTCCAGGTCCCTTTTTCCCAGGTTATCAGCAACAACCCAAACTACCGTTCCTGGGGACTTTACACTTGCCATATTTGACAAGGTTGTTGAATGAACCTATTTGTCATGATCCACGTTGGCCTCCTATGCAAACGAGGTTGGCTTCGGACATTCCAAAGTTCGAAGCCGAGCCTAATGAAGATCCAGGAGATCATGTGACTACCTTTCATCTTTGGTGCTCATCTAACTCATTGAAAGATGACTCCATACAGTTGCAATTGTTTCAAAGTACTCTCATTGGGAGTGCCACAAAATGGTACATTGAGCTCGATCACTCAAGATACTCTTCTTTTGGTGAACTGGAGATGGATTTCCTTAACCATTTCCAGTTACCTGTGAGATACGACGCTAGCACAGAGCTACTCGCTAATTTCAAACAGACAATAGCGGACCATATCTCTGATCACATCTGAGAATGGAGACATCGGAAGAGTTTAACCAAGGTACCAGTTCCACCAACATTCCTGCTTGAGTAGTTCCTTAAGTCTTTGGTCCCGCAGTTATCCAAAGACGTTGCGACGTCAGGAGTTTTCTCAAAAGAAGACGTGATCATGAGGGATCAATAGTTTTAGCTCATCTATTCTTAGTCTGATTTATTATACAACATCTTGCTAGATGTGCCACGTTCAATACTGGATAAAACTAGATAGAGAGTTGGACCACATGCCGATAGTATTATCAATTCAGCACAAACCAAGCCCGCTGAGCAATTGACAAAGTAGTTGCAGCAGTTATCCATACAACACACAGTGGCCAGCCAAACTACTATTTTGGCTACTCCCCCTACCAAAATGTCGGAAGTACACATTGTGCAGTCAACTAACCCAAAGGCCACCAAGCAGCTTGAAGGGAAGAAAAAACAACGAAAGAAGGGTAAGGGGGATAAAAAACCCAATGATAATGTTGGTGGGCACAACACTAAAAAATGGAAGGCGAGGTATCCTTGCAACCTGTGCGCAGAAGACCACCCGACCCATATATGTCCTCGAGAGGCCCAAAAATTTGTCACGCAGCAACAGCAGGTGGTGTTGACGAACCCATTTCAACATGGGAAAAATCTAACTCAAGTATCTGCAAGTACGGAACGGGACAGCCAAGAAAATTGCCCGCCTCTAAACAACCCCTCATCCACGAACGTATATATGGTTAGGGGTTATGCTTTCATATCAACTAGAGTGCATGATTATAGTAAACCAAGCTCTTCTGAGAAGGGTAAAGAAGCTGACCTCCCATCTCTTCCTCTACAGATTGAGAAGACGTTGGGAGAAACAATGACACGCATTCCAAAAGTTGCATTTAAAAAAGATTCTCATAACCCAAATGCAAGGGCCACCTAGAACTACTCTGTGGTGGAAGATTTATCACAAACCCCTTGTGCGATGTCAGCTTTGGAGGTCCTCCAAAGCTACCCTACTTAGAGGAAAGCCTTGTTAACCGCATTGGGCTCTACTGAGACTTGTAGTCCGGGTACCATCATGTTAGATACAACTGACTTAAAACCTCATTTGTCTTACCACGTAGCATTTCAGATAGTAGTGGCTTACCCCACAAAATTTTTTACATGGAATATCTTCCACACAGTTTTCAATGAGGGTACCTCGACATGCATTATGTCATTGGCATGTTGGAAGGCCATTGGCCAACCCATTTTATCTCCATCACCTACTCTCCTCACTGCTTTCGACGATCGTTCCTTTCGACCACATGGCATCGTTCCTTCTTTCCCCGTGTAGTTAGGAGGGAAAACCGTGTGTGTCGAAGTAGAGGTAGTCGATGCTCCCCTCGACTATAACCTCTTGTTAGGATGGAGTTGGACTTATGCTATGCAAGCTGTGGTTGCTACAGTTTTTCGGGTATTGTTGTTTCCACATGAGGGCCGGATAGTGACCATTGATCAATTGTCTTTCTCCAAACCTGACCCATCTTTGGGGGCATCCACGGTCCCGATGATTGATAATCCTCAACCAAGTGTCATTAATGTAGGAGTTGGTTTATGCCCATCCTTGATGGGTACCTTTGATTACCCACTGCCTCAAGGTGATATCAAATTTATTTCCAATCACCATAAAGTTGAGATTTTTCAAATTTCGTCGTTCCACACGGCTTACTTTGAGGATCCATGGATACTTCTTTCCCCATCGGCCACGATGGATGAGACAGGGAACCCAGGCATGTCCATGACCTTGTCTGTTGCTCAAGTAGCGTACTCTTTAGTCCAGTAAGCTTCAACTAACACTGATCCGACTCCTACACAAGAGTTAGATCCACTTCTAGAGCCTATTTGGGCTCAGGGTTCTCTTGCTAACATCAATTCGTTAGACTTAGTATTGCCTTCTAATGAAGCTGTAATCGAAGCAATGACTAGTCCAGACAAACCTTGGGAAGATCTTCATCACAAATCATATTTTCTCCCAGAGTTAAGCCGAATCGAAGCAGGAGAATTCACCGTGACCATGACGGGAGATCAGTCGTGTCCTATTAATCTCTTAGCCACACATGAAATTTATGCTGAGGGAAATATGGAAACTATCGTTGAAACTATGCCAATCAACGTCTCTCAAAACCCTGGCATCATGGAGAATGTCTTCGTCGAAGCGGATTGCTCCCCCAAAGAGATTCAAATCTACACGGATCTTTTCAAAGAATTCCGCGACGTTTTTGCCTAGTCTTATGAGGAAATTCCAGGTATCGATCCAAAAATAGTTGAACATGAAATCACAATGTATCCTGATGCCAAGCCTGTTTGACAGAATCTTCGTCCATTTAATCCCAAGAAAGCAGCAGCCATCAATATTGAGGTTGAGAAATTGCTAAAGGCAGGTTTTATCTATCCTATCCATTTGACTCAATGGGTGTCAAATCCTGTGCCAGTCAATAAAAAACAAGGCACGATTCGTGTATGTACCGATTTCTGTGATTTGAACAAGGCATCTCCCAAAGATAATTTTCCAACACCATTCATTGACTAGATCATTGACAAATGTGTTGGTTGCAAAGCCTTTTCTTTCATGGACGGTTTTTCGAGATATAATCAAATCCAAATCAAACTCAAAGACCAACACAAAACGACATTCATTTGTCCATGGGGTACATTCGCATATCATAAGATGCCTTTAGGCCTTAAAAATGTTGGAGCCACATTCCAGTGGGCCATGTCTTTTTCTTTTCATGACCTCAAGCATATATTCGAGGCCTACCTAGATGATTTAGCATCCCGATCTCCCAAGAGAATGGATCATCCCACACACCTTAGACTAAGCTTCGAACGCTGTCACTACTTTAGGATTCGCTTGAATCCAAACAAGTGCATCTTCTGCGTAACATCAAGACGTTTGTTAGTTTTCATCGTATCAACAATAGGTATCATGGTCGATCCTCTCAAGGTGGAGGCAATAATCCATTTGCCCCCCCACACACAATCCTTCAACTTCAGAGTCTACAAGGCAAGGCGAACTTTTTACAACGCTTCATCACCAACTGTTTTGAAATCACCAAGGGCTTTATGTGCTTACTGAAGAAATACGTTCCTTTTTACTAGGATGAAGCCTCTCGACGCTTCATGCTCTTTCGACACATTAAAACATGCCCTCACAACTACACCTCTGCTACGACCACCTAACTATAACAAAGATTTCTTATTATATCTGGCTGTCGCAGAGTCAACCATTGGCATGGTTTTAGTTCAGGAAGATGATTTTTTCTCAGAATACGTGATCTATTACCTGAGCCGAGGCCTTGTAGGACCGGAAATCAATTATTCTCATATCGAAAAACTTGCATTGGCATCAATTCATGTTGTTCAATGGTTCCATCATTATGTTCTATTTCGCAAGACCACCGTCATTAATATCGTGAATCCATTCTAGTACATGTTGACACAATGGGTTATAGGAAGAAAAATCAGTAGATGGATAGTCATCCTCCAGGAATTTGACTTAGACTTCATTTTAGAAAAGTCCAAAAAGTCATTGGTCTTCGCAGAGCTTATTTCAAAAATTCTGGTTGAGTAAGGTGACGTTGTGCCTGAAGAATTGCCTATCCGAGGAGATATGTTTTTGATCACATCTTCAGATCCCTGATACGGAGATACACTTATCTATCTCCAGACTTTGAAGTGCCCCACTTCTGCTTCACATGATGAGCGTCGGCGTATACGCCATCAGGCTAAGAATTATCTCATACTCAATGATACGTTGTATCGAAGAGATGTAGACTACATCTTACGTCGATGTCTCACACATGAGGAGGCAGTCATCATGCTCAATGATTTCCATATTGGATCTTGTGGTGGTCATTTGTCTGGGTTGGAAACAGCCTAAAAGATTCTACAAGCAATTTACTTCTGGCCGACACTTATCAAAGATTGTATAGAATCGGTCAAGAAGTGCCATTAGTGCCAATTCTTCTCTCGGAAGATGAGGGCACATCCCACTTCTATGTTTTTTGTCATCACAAGTGGTCCCTTAACCAAGTGGGGGATTGATTACACTACTTGCAACCCCCTGTCAGTGAGGGGGCACCACTATATCATTGTAGTTATAGACTACTTCACTAAGTGGGTCGAAGCTATGCCAATGTTTAAAGATGATGGAGAGACTGCAGCTCTCTTTTTATTCAACTAGATCATAGCAAGGTTTAACATCCTGAGAGAGATTGTTACTGACCATGGAAGTCACTTTCAGAACCAAATGATGACCAAATTAACATCAAATCTTGGGTTACGGCAAGAGAATTCATCACCCTACTACCCCCAAGCCAATGGGTAGGTGGAAGCTATAAAAAAAAATCTTAAGACTATTCTACAGTGAACTATCAACTCAGCCAAGTCAAATTGGCATTTGATGTTATACTCGGCATTACGGGCTTACCGAACATCTGTTAAGACTGCAACCGGTTTCTCACCTTTTCAACTCGTTTACGGGCTGGAGGCAGTCTTTCCCATCGAATGTCAGATCCCATCTCTAAAATTGGCAGTACAATTATTTCCAGACACTTCTCCACTTAAAGAACGGTTAGTACACCTTGAGCAGCGTTGTGATGCGGCCCTGGACAACGAGGCTCACAAACATAAGGTCAAGTGTCAGTATGACAGGTCCATTCGTCCTCAGATTTTCTCTGAAGATGACCATGTCCTGGTCTATGACCAAGATAAGGACCCCCTGGGGGCAGGAAAATTCAAACCCATGTGGTTCGGACCCTTCATCATAAAAGAGGTATTAAAAAAGGGCGCTTATTGTTTGGTTGATTTTGAAGGGAATTCTTTGGCGAAGCCTAGAAATGGGCTCTACCTCAAGAAGTATTACTCATAGGCAAGTCACTGTGGGTAACTTTTTGTAGCATATGTATAGTCTTTGTACTATTACTTTTTAGTTTCTTTTAAGTGCTATGGATGTGTCATTGATGTTATCTTTCATCAATATGGCAGATGTCAATTGATTCTGAGGTGTCCGTTGGGTATGCATACTGTGCTAGTCGGCACACTCGGAGGCTTGCCTCCGCAACTTGGGTAATCTTTACACCTCAGGGCCAGTTGTTATCTTTCGGAGGTATATGCTTAGGTGACACCACAAATAATGTCGCCAAGTATAGTGCAGTTATTGAGTTGCTTCGTGGCGCCTTGTCATTGGGTATCTCTCATCTTCGGTTCTATATCGACGCTCAACTGGTTGTGTCTCAGCTAAATAGAGTATACCTGGTTCATGATCCATCCTTACAGTGACGATTCCTTAGGGTACATCTCTTAGAAAGAAACTCTGATTATATTACATATTTTCATGTTCCTAGGAGATTAAACCAAATTACAGATACTCTATCTAATCAAATTTTAGATTGACATCTTGCACACATATGAAAGAACATTGACATAAGCATGTAAATACATTTTTTCACACGTGATCCATAAGACACAAAAGATCAAAAAAACATATATAACATCATAAAATAACCAAAGTACATAGATGGACGCAAGTGCCTCAAAAATGGGACTAATAATGAGTCACAGGGCTTATTCCCTCAAAACATATATACAAGTAGTGCTCATGGCACGTAAAAAAGTCTAAATAGGTTCAGGACCTATGGGCCCTGTTATAATAGTCCACAGCATGGCTAAACGCCTAAACAATCGGACCCATTTCTGAGGAGCCCCCACTACATGAGGCTGCATGGATGGTGGTAGGTCCTCTATCTTTACCATCGGGACTGTGTGAGTGAGTGCAGTAAAGTTCCGCTCAACTCGTCTAAGGACCCTCTCAGTCTCCCCGACTGGGAGGTTCCCTGCTACTGTTGGTCCTCCAGGGACGATAGTTGCGGCTTCTAGCTGAGGACGATGCCTATTCCATGCATAATCAGCAGGTCGCATGGGTCCCACATCTGCATGCAACAAACGTATACCCATCAAATACTCTGGCATATAAAAAAATGATATATATAACAAAAACAACATAAAAATTACATATACAAACAAAAAAACTACAAAGGTGGAGACTTACCCATCTCCCCTCGCTCCTCACCAGGAGGCACGGGTATCTCAGGATCTCTAGAAAAGTTTATCTCTGCATATGGGTAATCCTTGATCACAGGGATCTGCCATGATAGCCACGCAAACAAGTCGTCATCGAAGGACTCATTGGTCCTTCCACCACCCTGTCATGGTAGTAATATTTCCCATCTACATATAGCAAGAAAAGAGGCATGATGTCCTCATACCACTTACTGAGGACTAAAGCTCGGAACTCTCTCAAAGAAGAATGAACAAAAAATCGTCCCGAACTTGAAGTTCCTTTGTGTCCATTGCCGGAAATCTGTCAATTGCCTCTTCATACACTCAAGTAGTGTGGTACTCCAGTCAAAAATCTGTGCATTCAAGCACTGGATAGCATAGTTCATCTATGCGTGAGATGCCTGATGCAAGGCTGTTGAACTGGTAATCTGCCCAATCAGCAATAATATCACCTACAGCGATAGGTCAGTGATCTTATTGATGGGCACCTAGAAGCTCAAACGGTTTGTCCCAGCCTCACAATGCAGGGCTATCAGTTCCGATATATTAAGCAGCCCCGCTGGAAACGTCTTGAAATTGATTGGTTCCCCTCTCCTTGAGAGGCTAGTCAAAAAATAGATATCCTCAGTGGTGGGCACCAGTGATTGTCCTTCTAGCATAAAGGCCTCTGCATCAGGGTGCCAATAGTCAACCAAGGCATTTAGTAGCCTAGGTTGTGCTCGTATAAATGGACACAGGAAGAACTTAAGTAAACCACATTGCATCAATGCGGCCACGACATTCGGATCTCCCGCAACCAACTCACTAATTGCTTCATGCTCCCTTTCCCTCCAGTGGACATACATCCTACCAACACAACAAAGTTCAGGAGGTTTACTAAGGGCTATTTGGTTCTTTTTTCTATAAAAAGGGGGTCCACGTGTGTTGTCTAAGTGACAGTCGCGTGTACACACGAGCAGGCTTTACTCTACCCAAGTGTACACGTGGCCTGTCCAGAGACAGCTCACGTGGACCTAGGGTTGACCTTTTAAAGGTTGACGCCCACCCAAAACACAAACTTAAAAGTGAAATTGAAGAATTGAATAGCTAGATGGGGGAGTTTGTACTTACTTGGTCCAAGCAGAAGTTCGTTTCGTCCACTGTAGTTCCCGAAATCACTGTTTTTAGCAAAGGGGGTCTTTTGGCTCCAGAGTCAATTTCCAAATCAGCAATGGTGATAATGAGCTGGCAGCTTCTATTTATAGACTTTTTGACCTCTTTTTGTCACTTTTTTGGCCTCCCTTATCAGTTTCTTTATACCAAAAACCATTTAGAGTGATTCAAGAGTTATATGGGAGGGATTTGATCGGGTATTGCGACATTTTTTTTGAGTTTTGAGAAAAAAATTCCATGAATCAACTTGAGCATATAGGTTAGGTTACTACCCTGACTTTTGTGTCTCGTTGTCTTTTTCCTCTGCCATAGGATCGATCCTATTAGGTTGTAACACAGAACTGTCATATCTGTTTTAGAAGTATTGCAACTTGGTGGTAGAGCTTACCATAACATGGATGCCCTAGGTAGGTCCTAGTTGCATTATGGTATCCATGTCGTCTCTAACACACTATAGGCTCAAGAGTCCTTATAGTCTTTCCAAAATATGAGCTTGAGCCTCATTTGCATGATTCTTCTTCTCTCTTGATCTCACCCTCAGGACTCCCAAGAAATAACAGGTCTCCTTTTAAGCCCTTTTCAGACCCTCTAAACATGAAAAGATTGTCGAGCGATCTTGTGGCCTTTCACGCTCGTTAAACTGAAATTTGAAGTCACGTCTATCCGACGGTAGTTTACCCACTTTTTGGTCTGGACGGTCAACTATACGAACAAAGGTATACTCTATGGAACTTTCGTTCTTTAGAAGAGTATTGTCAGGTATAATTTTATCCCTTTTTCAGGCCTGAGGGACTAAACTTATGAAAAAGAAACCCCCATGGAGTCCATAGTTAAGCTCTTTTCAGACTCCTTAAAATTGAAAAGATTTTCGAGTGACCTTATTCTTTCACTGATCAAAATCTAGACCAGGGGGCAAAATTTTGCTCAATTTTAAAAGTGCTCGAAATGCGATGAAAACCATGCCATTGCATCCATATCGTCTTCCTGATTCCGGCAGTATATTTACTTTTTCAAATGGAGTCCGTATGGAGAAGATATCGCGATCTGTCCGCCGAGCCAAACAGGCAAAAATTTGATGCTGACGGTACCTGTCCGTACAGTCCGTACAGGACACGTGTCAAGTCCGTACAGTCTATACAGGACATGTGGCAGGACCATATAGCATATGTTTCCAGTCCGTACAGGACACGTGGCGGCTCCAGGGAGTGACACGTGTCAGGCATTTTTGGACTTTTGGGTGTACGGTTGACCAATTCGGAGGTGACACGTGTCACCACTGGAAGGGTGACACATGGCACAGGATGACGTCAGCATCCTACATGTCGGCTGACATGGTGGGCTGACGCATCATGTGAGTGGACCGTACAGTGACGTGGCAGAGAGGTGACGTGGCACATTTTTATTGGTTGATGTTGGCGAATGGCATGATGACACGTGTCCGAATGTTGGCGAATAAGATGAGGACACGTGGCCCAATCCATGGGCGCCATGTGTCCCCCTCATTTTTGTTCATGTGGTTGTATAAAATGGTTTTGGGAGTCCGCGGGGTTCGACCCCCGGACCTCCCCCAACACTAACACCTTTATAACTCTCCGCTAGCCATAATATCGCCATTTGTTCCTTGTTTGCATTATGGGACATATTATATATATGTTTGAATGTTATGACAAACGGAAAGGGGGCGGGCCGGGGCTTAAGCCCCGACCCATGGTTCCGTTACAAAACATATGAACATAACATATATACGGGCGCAAATGTAAATGGGTGGCGGGTAAAACCATGACCACGATTATTTGATTGTCATGTGACCATACATATCGCGCGCAGTTTATTTAAATGCCCCAGTTATGTAATATGTCGTGTAACCAACGGTTGAGTTTTATTACAATAAGCCATGGTTTTTGGTTTTATGCCATATGACCGTAAATTTTAGCGCGTGGACCGTTTTTAAAACCATTTGGTTGTTAGCCCTTTTCACAAAGGTGCACAGTTCTATGGGTCCATATGCCCGAGAGCTAGGCGGTTGGGGGCTGGAGGTGCCCTAACCGTCCTACAGTTTGTACGGTTATTCGAAACCACTCGGTGCCAGGTTTTAACGCGTGTTTTGGAGCGTGTTCTTGGTTCATGCACATAGAGGTGCGTTCTGTAGAACCAGTTCCAGCAAAGTAGAAGGAGGAAAATGGAGGAGGTCTAACTTTCTCAGTTTTTGGCCGATTGAGGTGCCGTAAAAGCCCAACCAGGGGTTTTTGGACGTGATGGATCCATTGGTGCTGTTTTCAAGGCCATTTGAGGACTTCTTCTACAATTTTTTCACCATTGAAGTTCCAGGAAGCTCTAGGGAGCTTTAAGCCTTCTTTGATGGAGGACATGGTTTGGTGAGCCTATGTTTGTTTTCTGTGAATGAATAATCATTTTTGGATAATTGATATGCTCTGAACACATTGGGACAGGTTTCAGAGGCTGTTGAGGACTTTTACAGGTGTTTTTTCCAAAGAGAAGCTCAGGGAAGCTTATGGCCACATGTAGAAGAGGTCATGCCCGGATGAGCCATTATCCGTTTTCAGAGTTCTATTAGTCGTTTTTGGGGTTTTTATGTGTTATGATCTCAATGGTATAGTTTTTTTTTCCATTGGAGTTGAGCAGCATATTTTAAAATAACTTTTGACTAATTAATCCCAGAGAGCCAAGTCCATTGTGGAGGCTCAAGGAGATGTAGCCCAGAGGGGGGTGAACTCCTTTATCATGTTGTTCTTGTTGTGATTTTGAAGGTTTATTTGCTGCAAGTTATGTTTCTGTGTATTTATTGAAAGTACATATATAACCATTTAAAAGAACATATTCTCACACATAAGTATTTACAAGAAGATTCATGAACTTAGCACATAATTTATCTGGCATATTTTAACACATGAAGCAAGGTCCTGTAAAGTTTATTTTAATGAAGTAGGGGTGCTTGCATAGCATAACAAGTCAGCCTTCTATTTTCAGATCATTCACACTCGTTAAATTGGTCCAGAAGAACATTCCTAATGGAGTCCATAGTTAATCTTTTTTCAGACTCCTTAAAAATGAAAAAATAGCCGAGTGATCTTGTCCTTGTCACACTCGTTAAAATGGTTTTGAATCGATGTTTAATCGGTGCTAGTTTACCCTTTTTCGAACCGACTAGACTATCTTCGAAAAAGGTACCCCAATGGAGTCTCCTTTTATGTTTTTTCAGACTCTCTAAATATGAAAAACCACCTAGCTTACCTTCCCTAGGCTCATTAAACTTACATCGAAGGATGTTACCATTGTGTGTTTGTTAATCACGTTTGCATACCTTATACGCCAGCCTTGTAACAGTTTGCTTCTGCGTCTTAACACCTTTGGCCTTCGAAGGATTTTTTCTCGAGTGTCTTTCTACTAGAACATCAGTCTTGTCCTTGTGCCTTGAACTTGTATGTTTGCAGCATTCGTTCCTCCTTTGTAACTTAATATTCCTTTATTCTTTTTCCACAATTATTGAAAAGAACAAAAAAATCAAATATACCCCAAAAAGAGGAAGGGAAAAGTATTTTCTTTATTGGCATCATAATGAGTCGCCCTTGGATAAAGCACATCTGTCCATTTTTTCATCATACTATGGGATGTATCATGACCTTAGGAAGCTTATCTCATTATATAGAGTTGTGTCCTCCACCGTTTTGTTATCCTTCCAAACATATAGAGAGTTTGTGTTGACTCCTTCTTCGTAGACTTATGATTAACATACATGATGCCTGAGTCTCATCATTTGTCGTGCTATTATCCAAGGGAATTTTTTCACTAAGCCTGATTCGGACCCTCTGCAATATGTCCCTTGTCCACATACCTGACCATCCTGAACATCCAATCAAGTCCTTGTTCGAAATCACTGAAGCCTTCAGTCCAATCATCAATATTATCAAGTCCATGACCGACGAGCCGTCGAAGAACTTTGGGTAGTGCAGTCGTACACTCATATTACACTCCTACCCGAGTTTTGAAGATTTTGAAGTTGTTGCTCGAGCTCTGAAGATCTCATCTTCAGCCATCAGGCTTAATCAACTTCTAGAAGATGAATACTCTATATGTATATCTTTCTGATTTCGAGATGTAGCTCTGTTGTGTATTGTTCGCGGCTACTCTTTATAGTTATTTGACATGGATCTAAATTGTATTTGATTGGTATCCATGGTTCTATTTTATCCCAAGCATGGGTATGCCCACCTCGGTGAGACATTTTTTATTTTGCAGACGACACCTCCCAGTTCCTGATCCTTGGGATCAATCGTTCAGCACATCAGTAAAGATTGGTAATGTATTTCAGCCATCAGATGCTCTTCTGACCTCACACATTAGGGGGCATCTATTATAACCCTAAATTTCACCACACATGCTTACCTGGCATCAGGCTAACTCATATCCCTTCTTTTCCAAAACACTGTTGGACAACTCTTTGAAAATCCTCTTGAATAAAAGCCCATGTTCCCTAATCCATTACTGCACACATGTACATGCTGGCTGACCCAAAATAGCCCGCGTGGACCGACAAAAGCATGAAAAAAGGAAAGTTGTCGATGGAACAAAAAGCTATGGGTGAGTTAACTGAAACTCTCGGCCATGCATGGCCGAGGGTTCATCCAAATACCTAGCTCCTTCTAGCCTATAAAAGAAGGGGTAGGGTTCCCATTTGGAAGAGAAAAAATATAGCAAAGAAACTTTTCCCATTTATGTATTCCCATTGTCCCAACCCTTTAGCCTTTCCTTATGCCAAAGGAGATTCAAAGAAAAGTAGTTGAAGGACAGAAGAAGAGGAGCCCAGGATCAGGTTCAACGAGCGGTGGTCGGTCTCAACTTTTGTAAGTTGACTCATTTTAAGTAATAAAGAGAATGTTTTTCCTGTCCCAATTCATGAATTGTTTATAGTTTGGTCAGTATATGTTTGATTTATAACCCATTAGTATATAAGTAGTATGCATGCATAGTTGTTGCTCGTCTTAAATGCAGGTCATCTTTGGAAGGAGTATTGCAAACAAGTAATCAAGCACAACAGAGGATCGACATCAAACGTCGATAACGAGGTAGGTTGATCTTTCCATGCATTTACTAAGAAAAGGGTATTTAAATCTAGGGATGAAGGTAGAAAGTAATTTCTATTGGGTTATATCTGCATGCAAAGTCTGAACTCTATTTGCTAGTCTGTAGGGTGTTTTTCCCCAACAACACACACTACTCTAGGAATCCTTCTCACACCTTCTTGTGACCATTCTTATTTCTATTCTTAGCCAATACCAACTCACCCTACTTGATTAAACCTTGTTAATTTTACTTATGGTTGAATTTGATGGAATTTTCTATTTAGTATTGATGTTATTTCCTTGAGGATCCTTCCCATTTATGTGAATGATCCTAACACTTTCCATTTATAGTGTAGGGAGAGTTCTCCTTACTTGAACGAGGTTTTCCCCATATTTATGACACCTTACATATTTCTACTTATAGTACCTAGTTTTCATTTCAATTAAGACAATAATATGTGTTGCAAATATCTTACACCTATGCTAAGCATGGAGGTCTTATTCTTGGAAGTTTCCTCCCTTAGGATTTCACTCTTTTACCTTGAGATTTTTTAGTATTCTTGCAAATTTGTTTTGATGGAAAATTTAACTTGGACATATTTTGATGGAGGAATAATTAATTCAAAGAGAAAAGCTATCTTGGAGAAGGGGTGTACTTTATAGGATGTTGTTATTGGTGTGTTGTTTTGGTCCTTGCATGAAGATATATATTCTTGAGTGAGGGTAATGACAGAAGTTTCCTCAGACACACACTTTTATTAAATAGGAAAATAAATTACATAAGAGAATTTTAAAGAGTTTACACCCAAACAACCCAACACTCTTGCAATGAGCTATATATAAGCTAAATGTCCTAACAAACTCTAGATATGGATCACTTATTAAATAAACAAGTGTCCATTTACAATAAATGTTATCTTAACAATTTTCTAACTATACTCCTAATTTAGAGCCTAAGATACGACACCCTTTTTAGAGTCATATCTTTTACAACAATAATCTATTTCTAAATGTCTCCATTTATTAATCAAATGTTCTAGATTATTAATTTAATACCCTAAATTAATAATCATTTTATTCTAACTTATTAAAATATGATATTTGTATTTTGGATTATCTAACATTCACCCCTATGATCCAAAGATACATTACAACAGATACCAAGTTCATCCCTGATCTTAGTAAATTTTATTCTGCCAAGAGGTTTCGTGAAAATGTCGAAGATATAATCTTCTGAAGGACAATAAATTGGCTTGATGACATCCTTTGCAATGAGTGATATGATATGATGATACTTGGTGTCCACATGCTTTGTTTTTTAATGAAAAATTGGATTCTTCTCAAGCTTAATGGATGACTGATTGTCAATGAATAATGATGTAGCTTCTGCTTGAGAAATGCCCAAGTCCTGTAAAATTCAGTGTAACCAAACAATTTCACATGTTGCTTCCCATGCTGAGATGTATTCTACTTCTGCTGTAGAAGTGGCAACTGTAGTTTTTTTCTTACAATTCCAAGACACTTCTGTTGAACCCATGTTCATTAAATAACCTTATGTTGATGCTCAATCATCAATATTTCCGGCAAAGACAGCATCTAAAAATCCACCAAGTACAAAAATTTTAGTCTTTTTGTAAAGAAGACCAAAATATTTTGTTCCTTGGATATATTGAAGAACTCTTTTAGCTACATTCCATTGGTTGTCCTGTGGTTGTTGCATAAAGTGTGAAAGATTATTGACTGCATAAGATAGATCTGGTCGAGTGTTTGTTAAATAAATCAAGTTGCCAATCAACTGTCTATAAATAGTGTTGTCTACCATTTCCCCCCCTTCAAATTTTGAAAGTTTCAAGTTTTGTTCCATAGGGGTAAGGGATGGTTTGCAATCCTACATTCCAAATTGCTGAAGAATTTATGCTTCATACTTACTCTGAGAAATGAAAATATGATGTGGATTTTGGAATACTTAAATTCCAAGATAGTAGTGAAGTAATCCCAAATCTGTCATCTTAAAACCTGCATGTAACTCATTTTTCACCTATGCAATATGATCATCATTGTTTCCTGTAATGATCAAATCATCTACATACATAATAAGAATCACCAGATATGGACCCTGTTGACGGATATACAAAGTATCATTAGATTCACTTCGTTGAAAACTAACCTTCCTAAGGTATTCATCCATTTTGGTATACCAAGCTCGGGGAGCTTGCTTTAACCCATATAAAGCCTTAATTAATTTGCAGACTTTATGTTCTTTAGATGCAATTTCAAAACTTGGTGGTTGTTGCATATATACATCTTCCTGTAAGTCTCCATTGAGAAAAGCACTTTTGACATCCATTTGATGAACTTTCCAACCTTTCTGAGCAGCCAATGCAAGTGTTAATCGGATGGTATTCCATTTAGCTGTAGGAGAAAAAGTTTCCTCATAATCAATGCCCTCCTGTTGCGCAAAAACTTTAGCCATAAGGTGTGCTTTATACTTGTCAATTTCACCATGTTGATTGTATTTAATTCTGTAAACCCATTTGCATCCGATCGATTTAACACCTGTAAGACAATCAACAAGTTTCCAAGTGTTGTTATCAATTAATGCTTGATACTCTTCAACCATAGCCTATTTCCATTCTTTATGTTTTACTTCTTCTTTGTATGTGAAAGGTTCAGTAAAATCATTTTCTACCAAGACAAAATTTTCTTCACTATTGTGTGATCCCATTATTCCTGTTTGATTCTGCTCATCAGGCCTTACATCTTTCAAAATTTGAACTTCCCATTTTGGTAGTTGATGTTCACTTGTTTGAGGATTGGAATTTCCATTATTGTAAATTGGATTAATGTAAACTGATGTTCATCGATCAGTTGAAGATTCTAGAGGAGGAGAATCATTGTCAGATGAATTGTCGCTGCTAGGAGAGTCTGATGAACTATTGGAAGATCCGGATGATGTTGTCGATGTAAATGGAATGAATGTATCATCGTCAGATGAAGGAAAATAAAGTTCATACCAATTATGTAAATTTGGTTGACTTTTCATTTTTCCTTTTCTTTGATTTCCTTTAGTTTCTAACATTTTAAGAAGACTTTTGATGTCTTCAGCACTCTTACTTTCAGTTTCATCAAAAATTACATCCCTGCTTACAATAAATTTTTCATTGGACAAAATTCAGTACCCTTTCTTCTCATCAGAATACTCAATCATTGTGCACTTCAAGCTTCTTGAGTCAAGATTAGTTCATTTTTCTTTCAGAACTAAGGCATAACATACTGATCCAAAAACTCTAAGATGTTTAACTTGAGGTTTGAAACCAAACCATGCTTCATAAGGTGTGATTCTGTCCAAAGAAGCAGTTGGAGATATGTTCCTTAAGTAGATAGTTGTATAGATTGCTTATGCCCAATATGTACAACTTAACTTTTTAAAGCTTAACATAGATATTTCCATGCCTAAAAAAGTGCGATTCATTCTTTCCGCGACTCCATTTTGCTGAGGAGTGTAGAAATTTGTAAGATGTCTTCTTATCCCATTGTCTGTGCAACAAGTGTTGAATTCATTAGAAGTTAATTCCCCTCCATTATCTGTCCTGAGAGTGCCTATATTTTCTTTAATTTCATTTTCAACAAGTTGACAAAATATCTTAAACTTATCAAATACTTCTGACTTTTGCTTCAAGAAGTAAACCCAAGTTACTCTACTGAAATCATCAATGAAGAGTAAAAAATATTTGCAACCACCTAAAGAAGTTTCTAGTGGTCCACAAACATCACTGTGAACTAGTTGTAAACACCTATTTGCACGCCATGAACTTGTTGAAAAACTCTCTCGACTTTGTTTTCCATAAATGCAAGCTTCATATTTTGTATTTTCCTTTTTGATAGTTGGAAGTCCCTTAACCATCTCATGTTTTTGCAGTTGAGAGAGACTTACAAAGTTGAGATGTCCATATCTCACATGCCACAATCTGATAGGTTAAATACCTGTACTTATTGTTCCTGCAAAGTTTGAATGTCTTGGAATAATTGTCCCTTTTATCCTTAACAATTTTCCATCTTCATAACATGTCATCATTGTTTTCATATTATGTTTGACAGAATTAATCTTAACTAAGCCATCTTCCATAATCACCTGATGTCCTGCTTGTCGAATCGTGACTAAAGACAACAAATTCTTTTTAAAGGTGGGTACATACCATACATTTGAAATCATTCATTCTCCAATATCGGGTAAATAAACTTTAACTAATCCTTTTCCACAAGGAGTATGTTTGGTATTATCGGCAAGAAAAACTGAATTAAGATGGCATTCTTGAAAATTCCAAAATAAGTCACGTCTGAAAGTCATGTGTTGAGATGCTCCTAAATCTAAAATCCAAGCATCTTCATAATCATTTTGAAAATCAGTTGAAATCTGTAATGTTGAAGATGAGGTAAACACATATTCTAAACCATCATCATCTAGATCGTTTGCAAACTATGTTGTATTTTGATGAAACTTGGAAATTTTATCAATGGAAGTGCGACAATCTTCTGCATAATTTCCAACTTTGTTACATCTTCTGCAAACAATTTGACTGAAATCTCTCCCTCTGCCTCTTCTTTGACCTCTGTGTGGAGTTTGTCCTCTGCCTTGACTGTTGCCTTGAAAATAGCCTCTACCTTGACTATTTCCTCTTCCTTGAAAATATCCTCTACCTTGACAGTTTCCTCGGCCTTGAAAATACCCTCTGCCTTGATTGTTTCCTCTTCCTAGAAAAGTGTTTTCTCTAATTTGGCTTTGACCACGACCTTGCACAAAATTTCATCTTCCTTTGCTTCTAGAACTGTCACTTGAATATTTACTTGTGTTGGCTTTTGTGAAAAAAACATCTTCCCCAACTTGCTTTTTCTTTCCAAAAGTTTTGTTGTGTTGAGATAACATTTCACTTAGTTCATCAAACGTAAGTTTATGTAACTTGTCAGTTACTTGTAAAGTTTCCAAAAAATGTGTATAGGAAGAAGGCAATCCAACAATTAAAACTGTGGTCATGAAACTATCATCTACTGCTTGAAAACCAGCGTTTAGTATTTCCTACTTAATGTTCTTAAGTCTGGAAATATATTCATGTACATCACCTCCTTTAGTCAATTTCTGTTGGAGCAAATTTAATTGAAGATCAACTTTCTTTGATTCAGGATGAGTATCAAATAAATCTTTAAAAACTTTCAAAGCAAACCATGCATTAGTAGCATTTTCAATGTGAACATACATCTCATCATTAACTGAAGATTTAATGAGTGATAATTCTTTTGCATTTTTAACTTTCCATTTTGCTAATGTAGCTGCATTTGTAGGCTTAGTTGGCTTAGTATCTTCATTACATATATCACGCCAAATTTCATTGTAAATGAGAGTGCTTTCAATGAGACATTTCCATTTCTTGTATAATTTTGTGCCTTAAAGTTTATCGAAGTTAGAGAAAAAATTAATTAACTTCGACATTGTAGCGTTGAATATTTGCACCAAAAACAAATCAAGCAAAGGAGATCAAGATAAGAAACACACCAGATGCATCACACAAAAACGATCTATCGAGGCTTGGCCTTGAACCTCGTATAGTCATTGAAACAAGGAAAAAATGACTGAGCTTTGTACTTGGCTCTAGTCAAATTCCATATAACTTTCAAAATTTTAACAATGCTCTTGTAAATTTCACCCCCCTTCAAAGTTAAAATACTTTGAGTTACAAAAAATTTTACCCAAAAGAAAAAATTACTACATAAAGAGCAAACTAAAAAAAAACGTTATGACAACAATCCAATGCTATCATAATCTACTTGCAATATTTCGCCAGGAGATGTCGTCTCTGTGATGGCTCCCAATGTTTACCCCAAGATTGTGTTTGTGGATAAATAATGCAACTTCTGAGGAATTGATTAGTATATATCCAACAAATTTTGTTGAGATGTCTGCGGCAATAGGAAGAGCTCAGGCCGATTACTATTACCTCGTTAAGTTGTTATTGATTAATATATATATCCATTTGAGCTCAGTGCTACCTCTAAAATCGTTAAGATGCTATTGATAGGAGACAGTGGTGTTGGAAAGAGTTGTCTCCTCTTACGTTTCACTAATGAATTGAATTTAAGATCAGGATATTTGAGCTTGATGGGAATGGATTAAATTACAGATTTGGTACACTGTTGGTCATCCTCCGATAATGTGAAACGCACATTTCCTCTGCCAATAAGTCAAACGCACGGGTCACTCCAGTCCATCGCAGGCATGCCAAGAGAAAACGATATTTGTCAATGCAACATGGAAAGGTTAATAGTGTGTGTCTTCCCCATCAAGTTGCATCTGTGGAACCAAATATCAATATAGCATAGAAAACCTCAGAAAAAGTACTCAACGCCTTGAAAAAGAGATAATTTGAGATAATAAGCCTCTTCGAGGGGGCAACCTCCTTTTACCCCACTTAAATGTTCAAGTACAAGATGATTCAAAATGAAAATGT
>ML791023.1:81339-108949 GCA_009831015.1 Picea engelmannii | reverse complement strand
GGTTCTAAATATAAAGAAGCAATTTGTACCTTTTGTGTATGTGGCACATTATGTAGATCAAAGAATTGCTCCATCTGAAGTATCCATGTGATTGGGTCCTTGCCATCAAACTTTCTCATATTGATCTTAGGAACGTGGTTGGTATTCAACCCAAAGTTGGAGTTTCTCCATTCTTGATTCACCTTCTTTTTGTCCTCATCATGAATTCCATGGGATGCATTTTCACTTTCAGATGTCTTCTCTATTACAAAAATTTTCAATACTTCCATGATCTCCTCTTTTAAACCATCCATCTTTGTCTCCAACTTAGCTTCCATCTCTTGTAGTTCATATTTTGTTACTATCTTCTTTTGTAAATTATTTATGTCCCTACGCATTTCTTCACCTTCATCAAGAATCCAAGTAGGATTTTCTGGAGGCTTATTTGGTAGAAGTTCCCTTTTTGGGTGGCATGTTGGCCAAGTATCACTTTTGAACCTTGATTTTGATGTGGTTCTGCTCGAAAATATTTATTATGTTGTATCTCCCAAGTTTCGACCCTTCTGGGTATGAAAATTTCTTTTATGTAGTTCTCTGATATTTCTTCTCTGCAATGCCATAGGTCTGATCAAAATTGGATGTGCCAAGTGGAATTTATGGTAACTTCCCCACAACTTGTTGGATTTTGGGCTTTCCAGTAGATCTCACTTGTATAGCGTGCCCCGCACAACTTAATTAACATAAAATTCTGAAACTCATACCAAACATATTGCAGACTATACATGATCCAATGCAACTAGTCCCACTCAATTTGGATACTTTAGGAAGAAGTTATGATTGTTTTACATGGAACACCTTCTTGAGATTAGTCAATAGGACTAGTTAGATACCCTATCTTCCACAGGGTGTATCTACAAATTTAAGATGACCCAGAAGATGAAAGTTTTACCATAGATACCTTACTAATTTATGTGAATATCCTCTTGACTTTAGGGTCTGAAACGTTAAAGAAATTTGTTTATAGCGAAACTTCCACAATGACTCAGTTCAAGATGATTCCAGAACCCTATCTTGTATAGGTTGTATCTCTGAAAGTATAAGGCCTCGGGAGCTGAAATTTTAACTCAATGTACCTTGATCTATTTACTAAATATCCTCCAAGTCGTTCCTTTTGAAACATTGTAGAAAAAAAGTTATAGCAAAAATTCCAAGGTGTCTCAGATGTAGCAGCGAAACCCCAAGACCTTGAGCTCTGATACCATATGTTAGGAACAAATATCAATATAGAATAGAAAAACCTCAGAAAAAGTAATCAATGCCTTGAAAAAGAGATGATTTGAGATAATAAGCCTCTTCGAGGGGGCAACCTCCTTTTACCCCACTTAAATGTTCAAGTACAAGATTATTCAAAATGAAAATGTCTCCTTGGTATATATAGGAGACTAGGAGGTATAATTACAACTAATGGAATAAAGCCTACATAAATAAAATAACATTACTAATGTAATATGCCCCAATTAAGGGGTAATGAGCCAATATTAGGGCTTAACACAACGCTACCTGTAAACTCATTAAGCTGCTTTTGATAGGAGACAGTGGTGTTGGAAAGTGTTGTCTCCTCTTACATTTCACTAATGAATTGACTTTAAGATCAAGGTATTTGAGCTTGATGGGAATGGATTAAATTACAGATTTGATACACTGCTGGTCATCCTTTGATAATGTGAAATGCACATTTCCTCTGCCAATAAGTCAAACGCACTGGTCACTCCAGTCCATCACAATCACGCCAGGAGAAAACGATATTTGTCAATGTAGCATGGGAAGGTTAATAGTGTGCATCTACCCCATAAAGTTGCATCTATCAAGTTGAATCCACGATAGGTATTTGCTGCTGCAATTAATTTTCATGTGAACTGAGAGAAACATGATCGGTGCCTGTGTTTATCATGCATTCTCTGAGGCTCCTCCAGGCGATCAGATCTGCAAGATGAAATTCACATACGATTGAAAAGCGTGTCAAACACAAACAAGGCTGCATCTTCCTCAGAATAAGCTTCACACGCGCCCTTTATCTCTCACAGAAGGGCTCTCCATGCCAGTCTGGAACCCGAGCCAATTTACTTTTCACGATAGGTGAACAACAACAAAACAGATCTGTTACCTGTGTTTAACTGGTCCAGGGATGAGAGAATGTATGGACTTTCATAAATTTATTTCAATCATAAATAGGAATGAAACAAATCAGGCAGGGATCTTCCTGTTGTCCTGGGTGCCTCGCCTCATCGCGCCTCCGGCGATGAATTCAAAATTCAAAATAACGAAGTCCATACAATCTCTTGCAAACAATTCACTGATCGATTTGACTAAAAATATATATCCTGTAGTATCCTTATTATTTAGAAATCAATTTTGAGTGGTGAACAATTTTAGAATAAGGTTTGAACACTCTACGACAAAGTAGCAGATCCGATTATAACTTCTATTAAACCCAACTTTCCTTTGTTCAAAAAAATATTATGAGGAATGTAAGTTTGTGAGTAGTAGAATAGAGCAATTTCAGTCTTCTACACAGGTTCAACGATAGAAAACATTTATCTCTACTTCTCTCCACGCACCTTAGTTATTATCCAATGGGAATAATTTGCAGCAACAAAAAAATTTATTTTCCTTTCTTGTACAAAAAAAATAACCATTAACTGACCGATTTTAATGACAAAGTGCGACCACGTTTTCTTTGGCCTGTATAGCTGGGATCTCTTCCTCTGATCAACTAATCTCCTCTTCAGTTCAGCTGCATCACTGGAGCTCTGATACCACAATAATGGCATAAGTGTCCTCAGACACACACTTTTATTAAATAGGAAAATAAATTACATAAGAGAATTTTAAAGAGTTTACACCCGAACAACCCAACACTCTTGCAATGAGCTATATATAAGCGAAATGTCCTAACAAACTCTAGATATGGATCACTTATTAAATAAACAAGTGTCCATTTACAATAAATGTTATCTTAACAATTTTCTAACTATACTTCTAATTTAGAGCCTAAGATACGACACCTTTTTTAGAGTCATATCTTTTACAACAATAATCTATTTCTAAATGTCTCCATTTATTAATCAAATGTTCTAGATTATTAATTTAATATCCTAAATTAATAATCATTTTATTCTAACTTATTAAACTCTGATATTTGTATTTTGTATTATCTAATAGAGGGTGCTTTCATGGAGTTTTATTTGTTATATGCATGAGTTATTTTTCCTCTCGGAGATGGAAAACTTCATATAGAGATTCCCTTGGACTAGTTTGGGAGGAATGACACTTTATTTTTATCTTTCTCTATTCTTACACTTCTCTCATTGTTATAAGCATTGCACATAGTGAAGGGGGTAGATCAATTCTTTGTATTTTTCTCATTGTTTCATATTTTCTTCTAGAGAGTGTGTGATTGAGAGCTAGCATAGAGACATGTGTTGGTCGAACTTCTTTACATTCATGATCATGGTTTCTTCTATACCATGCGATGTGGACATGTTGAAGAATATTGACTTCCCTGAGATCTTGGAGAGTGTTTGGTGTGTTCCTACCAGTCAAGGACTTTTTTCTTCTACAACCTAGGGTCATAAAGATATATCAACTAATTTCTTGGTGAGTAGTGCATGTGTTTGTTGTGTAAGAATTTCTATATTTTATATACTCTCTCTTTTATTGCATGCTTAATAGGAAACTCGGTAGTAGGAATTAAATAATTTTGTTTACCCTACTCATTTTTTTCATTCATATTTAGCTCCATATAAGGAAGTGGTTGATCTATAAGTTTATTTATTCATTAAAAACACACTCATTTAGTTCTACTTGATTTTCATGCATCCTTGGGCATAATGTTGAGCATACATATTAGTTAATTTTATTTATCGTCCTTAGCTTTTCTGTCAAAAAAAGAAACTAACTTAAGTTTCCTATTGTTTGTAACTTATTGTAGAAAGATACAAGATTTATACCTCCTCCTCAATTTGCATGCATAACAAATATAAAAAAAATACAAAAACACCATTGCATTACTATTTCCAACAATTAAAACAATGATTACTACTTGCTATATTTGTTTGTTTTTTGCACAATAATTAGTTGTTTTTAGCATAAATTTGCATTGGTTTGCATGCCTAGTTTTCCTTCGTAAATATTTGCATCTTTTTTTGCATTTTTATCGCATTTTAGTGGATTTCTTCTTGTTGTCTGCTTTATTGAATTGTAAACTTTTACGTAGAACAACACTTTATTTTTATTTATTTAAGGTACTACTAATAGTTAGTTTATTTGCAATTGATCCCTCAGATAACTTAGGGATACCACCCTGTGGTTAACATGCACTAACTTCGAAGTGAGAGGAAGTAAGAAAGGTGGTGATGGCTTATTTCCTATAGTTATTTGGACTCCATGATTATCTTTGCAACATGGAAACTTATGGGTTATAACATTTTGGCCTTGTTGGTAGGGAGCTTAGCTAGGATTTATAATATGTAGAACAACTAAATTTACTAAGATGAACATTGGTTTATGTGATTTTGTTGTATTTCTCACGTGGAGACTCCACTTTTGTAGCTCTAGATCATGTAAGGAAAACTATGACATTGCCCACTAATGAAGCCATTACTCTAACTTTGGATAAACTTGAGGAGCTTCTCTACTAGGTTAGATTTATAGTTTCTTGTAAGAAAGTTCTTGCTACTTTTCCTTTTGTTTAAGTTTGTCTTAATTCTCCAAACTCTCCTAGTTCTCTGAGTGAGCCTTTAATAATTACTTCTCTCAGAATTATTTTTCTTAGTGTTATTTTGAGTCAAACACACCTAGTTTCATCAGTATTTGTTCCAATGAATTGTGAATAATTGAGTTTCACTACCATAGAAGGGTATCCCCACGACCTTGTTGATAAGTCTCATACATATATACCTATTTTTGAAGGAAATAACACTATTATTGTTGAAACACATCTAAAGAAATTTTCAATTTTCATAATTTTGATTTCAAACATGTAGATGTCCAAATGAAGTTTTTTTTTCGAGAGTTTGGATAATGAAGCATGTATATAGTTTAAGTATATATATATATATATATATATATATATAGAAAAATATATATATATTGTCTATTTCATCAAGAACTTAAAATATACATTGCTAAGCCTTGTTGCTATGTTGTGATCCCTTATTTTTTAGTAGTTCATGTTTGGTCATTATAATTTTCAAACTCAAAATGAATCAAAATAGAAACCTCGAAGGAAACATGTCTTTACAAGATAATCATTAACTTAACCATACATACACAAAATTCAGAGTACAAACTGATGTACTACTGAAAATATAGAATTTTTGGAGTGTTCATGTATGACTAAGGAACCTTCCTCCAACACTATAGCTTCCTTTGATAACGCTTCCACCTTGATAATTAATTCTCTATACACATGGTTAAAAGAAATATTTTGGAAATGCAACCTAGATTCTACAATTCTTTCAAGTAAAGGAGCAAGAACCAGATTTGAGATTGTGCATTGATTATTACACCAATTTGTAAGCAAATTATTTTCACCATGTATTTGAAGCTCTATTATACCTTTTGATAATTAAAACCTGAGAAGAATCCATAGGCACAAGATTCATATTTTTTATTTGTATATATTCCCACTCCATATTTTAGTAAGAAGTAATGGTGTTGGTTGAGATATAATATGTCACATGCTCAACATGAACATGGGGTTCCTTGACAAGCCCCATCGAAGAAACCCTATGCATAATATTGATTAATTGTAGGCTCTTTAATAAATATGTGAGATGGTATATTTGTGATTTTGCTACATTATTTAAAAAGGATTTGAATTTTTTGCACCACAATAGAAACTTCCAAGGACTTGTCTTCAAAAATCATTTTATTTTTGGTTACCCACAGTCCCCATATCACAAAACATGGAAGTGCTTTAAAATATCTCACCATAAAGTTTGAGTGCCAAACCTCAAAACATTGTACTAAAGATGAACTTTAGTAGTAGATATATATACCTTAGAGGATCTACTAAATATTTCATAGATGAATAGGCTAAAATGAAAGATTAACATTTTCTAGTTGCAAAATTTAAAAATATCAAAAAAGGAAAAATAAATTGACATTTTTTTTTAAATACCTACAAGTCGCCGCTATTATGATGTCCATAATGTCACTCCCATGGCATCCATGTCATTGATATATAGCTTAACGTCGGTTGAGAAATGTTACCATACGTCAGTATTACGACGTGCATAACCTCGCTCCCATGGCATCCACGTCGTTGATATATAGCTTAATGTCGATTGAGAGACGTTACCATACATCGGTATTACAACATCCATAACATCACTCCCCATGGAATCCACGTCATTGATATATAGCTTAACATTGGTTGAGAGATGTTACCATACATCGGTATTACGACGTCCATAACATCGCTTGTCATGGTATCCACATCGTTGATATATAGCTTAACATCAGTTGATAGATGTTACCATACATCAGTATTATGACATCCATAATGTCTCTCCCCATGACATCCACGTAGTGGAGACCAACGAAATGGGATGTTGGAATTTTGATGTCTCTGGCATCGTTGTAGTGACGACTATATGGGGTTTAGATAGTCAAATCCAAGATGACACGTGTTCGCATGAAATGTCGCAACAGAGACGATATCTATGGTGTTAGAAAAGCAATGTCATCTGAAACAACGTTTGAGGGGGTCTATTTTTTGTCGTTCTCCCGACAATATAAAGTGGCAATTGCATCAAACTCGCCATCAGAATTTGACCCAAATGTACTAGTGATTGTATGTGAGGGAATTAGCTTCGAAATTTGTTCTACAGAATAAGAAGGAAATAAAAACTTGAAAGTAATCATAAGTTATCCTTCAAAATATAGAAAGTGCAATCTAACTTGATATACAAAACTTGAACAAGATCTAATTCTTTAAACCTTAGTTTGTCATAGTTCCACTAGTAGAAAAACAGGTTACAAGTGAAGTTTGACACATTGGTTATGATCTCTTTGCAACTGTACTTTGTCAACTAGTGAAGTTTAAAGGTTGGAAATAATGATTTAACACACATGCATAATGAAAAGACTATAGATTAAAATCTAACACTTTCAACCTTAGTTTGTCACAGTTCCACTGGTAGAAAAGAGGTTACAAAGTGAATATTTCCACTTTGGTTGTGATCTCTTTGCAATAGTATTGATCCAGGAGGCTCTTCAGGCTCAGAAAATGCTCAAAAACTAAAGTTCTTGGAATTGAGTGAAACCAATTCCATTGCGACCAGCTCGTCCCATTGATTCTAGCCATATATTTACATTCTCAAATGGGCTCCTTATGTGAAAAACGTCAAAGGGGTCATCAACTAGGAAAAAAAAAAAAATCAATGCTGACGTTAGCATGACATCACCAAAGCTATTTAATGATGTTGATGTGGCATAGACATGTAGCAGCACTGTAGCAGTTGACTAGGCAGATGACAGATCAAATCATAATTGGACAGGTGGTGAATATTTGGTCAAATGTGGTGGTGCCACGTGGCCCAGGCACGGGCAGCCACGTGGCACCGAGTCATCAATCGAATGGAAAGTGTTAAAAATAAATTTGGAGGTCCATGGGTTTTGAGCCCATGACCAACCCATCAATCCAACACAAAAGGAATGGTCGAACACCAACGTGCCATACATAAGACTTATTTATATAAGTCAACGGTATATTATATATGTTGCATATGTATTAAGGTTTGTGTACGATAATGTGACCACAGATCAGCAGAAAAGGGGTGAGGCCTATAACCACTAGGCGCCTCTACATATCCACCCTTTGATTTCAAGATATTCCACATAACCGAGGGCTTATCCCCATAATTGTGCGCATTTCCTTATTAGGTCGAGGTCCCATGGAATTCGCCATATAACCCGGGGCTAGCGAATGTTAGGGGCCAGTGCTTGGTTATTTTTAGTGCATGTGACCACTATTTGAGGGGCGCACTCCACATTTTGGGGGCTTAAGCCCAAATTTATGTAAAAGTGGGTTTAAAACTATAGTTTTGTCAATTTTAATTGATTTTTGCCTGATATAATGACCATAATTGATTTTTTTGGATATTTTGGCCATTTGGAGGGGGATTTGATCCCAGAAAGAGGCCAGATCTTTAGGGGAAGTTGGGATTCCTCATCTAATCCTAAAAAATATATAAACCAGGCTTTTTGAATCTTTGAGGAGACTTTTTGATGCAGGAATTTGAAGGAGCAGCTTGTAATTTTTGGCCTTTTCTCATATTTTGAAAGGCATTTTCTAATGTTGTTGAGAGGAGTTTGATGATGCATGTATGAATTTGAGCAAGAAGGTATTGCACAGTAGATATGAATCATGTAATTTAACATCAAAGAGCCTATGTAAGAGAACTTTGAGCATTTAAAGAGCAATAAAGAGGTCCTCCACTTGGAAGCGGGCCCGAAAATGTAGCCAACGATTGGTGAACTCCGTTGACAATTTCTTGTCTATATTTCTCTTTCTGTTTTGTTGTTCTCTTCTCTTAATTTGCAGCATGGTTATTAATGGATGATCTCTTTATTCACTTATAAACATCAAGTAAAAGTCACATTTGATATTCCACAAACAAGATAATAAGTTTATGTATTTCACATTCTTATCGATCCGATGCATAAAGTACATTAAACTAACTTGCAATTTATGAGTAATACCTTCATTTTTGGATCAAGTGCTCTGTCAACTACTGAAGTTTAAAGGTTGGAAGGAGGTCTATTAGTCATTCAAATGCAAGGAATTTAAAAATAAAATCTAACTTCTTCAATCTAAATTGATCATAGTCCCACTGGTAGAAAAACATGATGCAAAGTGAAATGTGCCATAATGGTTGTTGGCTCTTTGCAACAATACGTTGTCAACTTTGTGAACTTAAAGGTTGGAAATTTTTTTAACACACATGCACAATGAAAATACTAATAGAAGTTGAATAAGATCTAATTCCTTCAACCTTAGGTTTCCATATTTCAATTGGTGGAAAAACAGGCTGCAAAGTGAAATGTGCCATAATAATTGTTGGCTCTTTGCAACAATATTCCATCAAATTTGTGAATTTAATGGTTGGAAGAAGGATAAATCAATTATCTAACATTTAAATCATCTATAAATTGCAAGTGGAAACTAAAGTAAAATATGAAATTTAAATCTACAAATTAGAGTGTGTTTATATAAAAAAAAAAAGAGTAAAACAAGTTACCAAAGAAAAAAGATGTAGAAATCAAAGATTATGCACAACAATGTAGAGCAGTGACATGGACCAAAGAAAGGGGGCCCTCCAAGCCTGATTCATGCAAAAAAGAAGAACACTAACTTAAGAAAATCAGGGCTCCTGTATTAAGCATCAAATTGTTTTACAAACTGAGTTTCAAAGAGTTCTTTCTACAATTTGAATCCCCTCAAAGCTTCAGATTTAGCTTAATTGTACAAAAGGAAATGGAATAGTTCATCCTAGAAATACTCTCAAGGAGTAATGATGCAATTGATCATATCCTAAATATGTTGATTCGACCATGATTTGGTATCCAATTGGAGAAATTGGCCACAACATAAAATTTTGACATTTCAACTTTAGAAAAATAGTCATATCTCCCAAATCGTGCATTCTCTGGAAAATCTACTTCTATTTCCCATGTCCCAAAATTTCCAAATTCATCCTCACCAATCTAGAAATTGCACCTGAAGATCGCTTCATGTTCTTGTTGCTAAATATTTTCATGTAGATACCTAAGTTGACCAAGCGTTAACTAAGGGTTTTTGGGTCGATTTTCTCATATCTAGGAGGACATATACCATGAAATGAAGACAAGGATCACGTTCCAAGTGCCAATTTCCTCCAGCTCGACCTGCAACCATCTCATTAAATGAGGAATTACAAGACTTGATTTTTTCTTGTAATTTCTGATAAAATCTGAATTTAAACTATTTTAATATGTTGATTTTTAATAATTAAAAATAAAATAGGAATTTATCTAATTATGCCTTTGAATGTATTTATTATGCTAGATTGGATTACGAATGTGCCAAAAAGTGATATATTAAGGAAAAAAGATTAAAAGTTTAGAATCTTTCTAGATGGTAAAATAGGGTACCAACATCAACCTGTTTCTATTTTAATTGATTTAGGAGAACGACGTAGCTACATTGATCCTAAATTAGTGGATAGACTTTATTTGAAAAATAGAAATATTGAAAGATCACGTTTGGTTCAACTAGCCACTAGGACCAAAATAAGGATCAATGAGGTTGTCAAAAGTTGTCGAATAGATTTTTGTGGAGTCAATTCAATTGTTGATATAAATAGCATTCCATTGGGTTCTTATGATATTCTAATTGGAATGGATTGGTTGGAGACACATCATGTTGTCTTAGACTATCATAATAATACATTTACATGTCTTGATCAAGAAGGAAAACAGAGCTTGGTGAAATGAATTCCAAGACCCATTTCTATAAAATAAATTTCAGCCTTACAGCTGAAGAGATGTTTCAGAAAAGGATGTCAATTATTTGCAACTCATGTAGAAGAACCTACCAAGAATAAAATTCAAAATATTGAGGATTTTGTAGTGCTCCAAGAATTTTAGGATGTATTTGGGGATATTCTGGGTTTTTATCCCAAGAGAGACATATACTTCTCTATTGATTTAGTGCCTAAATTTTCTCTAGTATCCAAAATGCCTTACAGGATGAGAACCCCTGAGTTGAATGATCCATATTATTTTCAACACGAAATGAGAGCGGAGATATAATAAAGAAATGTACAAATATATCTCAGATATCCAATAATATAACATAGATGTATCAGAGATGAAACCATAAACACAGAGATACAATAATACACAATCTTTTATTAATGAGCGAAAATGTACAAAGACTGTAAAAATACAGAGTGAAAGACTCGCTAGAATGGTGACAGCTTATCTCTAAGAAGAGATGTGTCCGCTACTCGCATTCGCAAGAAGATGATTTTACAATGAGGCTCCAAAGGCATTTTTATCATAAAGAAAATCCAAAACCCTAACCCTGGAAGATGAAAAGCCAATAGTTTTGTGGACCCCGTTTTGGTTAGTTTGGTGTATCAACTTCCCGAGGGCGTAACTTTGGCATACGATCTTTGTTTGGGGCATATGATAGCTCGTTGGAAAGGTATCATCGAGGATGTTAATTTTGGGGGATAAATTAGAGACTTTGGCTATAATTTAGAATCTCGATCTTGAAAACCTTCATTTAAGCCCTCAAAATGGCCCCGGAAGTTAAAAATTGCTAAAAATGGTAAATTGTCAAAATTGTCATAAAATTGTGAGTCAGTTGGAAGAGGTGGGTGGCCACCGATATCCACCTGGATCATTGAAAGAATTTAAAATTCAGCTAGAAGTATTGTTGAAGAAGGGATACATGTGCCCAAGTGTCTCATCTTGGGGAGTACCATTTCTCTTTGTAAAGAAGAAGGATGGGACCTTGAGGTTGTGAATTGAATTTCAGAAGTTAAATAAAACCACAGTTAAAAACAAGTGTCCTCTTCCCATAATTGATGATCTATTTGAACAACTAAAAGAAGAAAAGTTATTTTCCATGATAAACCTAATATTAGGATACCATCAGGTGAGAATCAAAGATGAAGATATCAATAAGACATATTTTAGAACTAAATATGGTCACTACGATTTTGTAGTGGTGCCATTTGGATTAACAAACACACTAACTGTCTTTATGTTCCTGATGAATGGAATATTCAAAAATTACTTGGATATGTTTTTCATAGTCTTATTAGATGACATACTTATCGATTCTAAGTCAAAAGAGGAGCATGAGTAGCACTTGAGGATGGTTCTACAAGTGCTAAGAGAGCATCAACTATGTTCCAAGATGAGAAAATGTTCATTCTACCAAAACAAGATCAATTATTTGGGCCATGTCATTTCTAAGGAAGGCATAGCAGTGGATCCAAAAAATATTAAAGCAATTAGAGAATGGCCAACACTGAGGAATGTAACATCAGTCGGGTCTTTCATGGGACTTGCAAGATATTTATTGGAGGATTTTCCAAGATTTCTCATGCAATCACTTCCTTAAAAATGAAGGGGATAAAATTTGAATGAACCTTTGAATGTAAAGAAAAATTTCATCTTTTGAAGGGATTTTACACATCAAAAATACTCACTTTGATAGTGTCGCAAGTGTCGTCATTACAAAGGTCACAAGTGTCGCAAGTGTTAAAGAAAGCATACTGCCATGATGCCTATGTCGTGCATATAACGACATGAGAAGGACACTTGAAACACCTAAAAAATTTGATTTGGAAGAGGAGAAATGAGTCAGTATGCTTATAAACCTTTTTCCATCTGAAAGCACCCCAAAAACTGAGTTTTTGAAGGGGAGCGCTCCCCTATACCTCTTCTGGGAGTGTTGGTGCTCCCCCTTACATTGTCTAGGAGTGTTATAAAGCTTCTTTGGCCCTTTTGGAGGATCGCTATTGATTTTAGGAGTACTGGTGCTCCCCTATACACTACTAGGGAGTGCTAAACTGCTCTGATGGCCCTTTTGAGGGAGCACTTCCTATTCTGGGCAATGGTTAAGTTGTTGAGATGAATGGGGAAAGGATCCTTTCATTCTTGGAAGGCAGTTGGATTCGAATCCCTAGTCCAACCATGATATTAGGGCAGATCCTCAATTGAAGGAGGAAAATCCTCAACTTCCCCAAGGATATCTCAAGTGGTTAAAGCCTCTCCAAGGCTATATAAGCAAGCTTTCTCATGGTGAAAGAGGACAGAAAACGGAGAATCACACCAAACTTATGATCTTATACGTGGTGCTGGAACAAAGATATTTTGAAGGAAAGAGACCTATGATCTCATAGGGATCAATCGGTGAAGCTATCATCATTCAGATCGTGGATCTTTTGAGCAAGGGGTAGACAAGGAGGACTTGACGAAACTACTACAATTCATCCATGGCTGTAAACAATGTTTTTTCCTCATTACTATAATTTGCTTGGCCTGTTTCTTTCTAATTCATGTTCAATCTCACATGAATTTGTCTCTTTAGTAGATAGACCTATTTTGGACTAATCTTGATAGAGTAGGAAGTAGTCGTACTTTGTTTGTCTACAGGGCTCATCGAGGAGCGAAAGATTGGAGCTCGACTCAGAGCGTGCAGGGAAAAACACCAGTAAAAGGTGCTTCTTTTCTCCTTCCTCCTCACACACTAGTCCACTTAGATATAAAAGGAAGGCAGTGACCATGATAAGAACTTTTTGTCTTAGAGTTAAGAGTCTAGCTCTTTGAGGAGATCTACCTGTCCGCAGGGAGATTTTCCTTCAACAGAAACTGGCAACTCCACTGGGGAGCGAATCAAACTTTTAGTTTTTGATCTTCCTCATAGACCTTGTCTTACCCTTTGTTTTTTTCATACCTTTTTCACCTCATATGTTTGATTTCACATGCTAATTGACTCTTTACCCCATCACACTCAGCTTACCTGTCAAAATTTGATCAAAATTTTTGGTTTTTGGACATTTTTATGAGTTTTTTTAGCCTGGCGCCCCCCTGCCCATGTTAGCAGAGTGAAAACACTCCTTGGAAGTGTTGGACAGAGTGTTATAATTCCCTAGTGTCACTTACACCAGAGCATTGGCCCTTTTTTGCACAAAATCTCTTAAAAAATTCCATTTTTTGGAGGTCCAGACCCGGTTTCTTCACTTGCTGAGCTGCTTTGTGATTCAATGATTCTTCCTTTGACATTTGACATGATTCATCCTAAGAATTAAACACCTTTTTGTTCATATTTTATGCCCTTCTCCCTTATTTTTTGAGTTTTTGTTGTTGAGAGCTTGAAATCAACCCGTTGTTTTTTCTCTCCTATCCGACTGAGTGGGAACTCTAGTGAAGGACATTTGAAGTCTGTGACTCTTCTCACTTGGTTTTTTGAGGTAATTGTTCTTCGAACACCTCATTTTTGTGTGAATTTTTTTATTTTTCTTTGTTATCTTTGTTTTCTATTTGCTTCGTGTTTCAATCACAGCAAGAGGGTGTGTGTTGTGTGTGCGAAATTTGATCATACTTGTATGAATCTCCTTGATCTGAAAAGGTAGTTGATAGGAGAATTTTTTGCATTGAATTAGTCATCGTTCGCATACAAACGAAAAAGATACAATTTAGTGCTTGATTTGCATATTAGAAGGCTTTTTTGAAAAATTTTAGTGTTGCATTGGATTCGATTGAGAACCAATTGTTTGAGGATTTTTCATATTAGTGTTTGAAAGTGAAAACGACTCCTTCTCTTTCCCTTAAATAGGCGTTCATTGAAAATAAATGATTGCTTATCATATTCTATGCATCCTTTTGGGCATTGAATCATCATTCCATTAGTTTCACTTTCGTGCACCCTTTGAGTAAAGAACAGCTCTAAAACAAACGCTAATTAAAAACTTTCTAAAACATTTTTTGTTTTTAGGATCTTCCACCAACAGTAGACTAGGGTTAGCACTTTGGATTAGGCTGTGAGTACAACTCTCCAAAGTTTTCAAAACAAACATTAGCATCCTGAGTTAGGGAGAGTCAAATCCAATTATCGTATTGGTTTTCTGGGATCCCCCTCTCACACAGGGGTTACGCACGAGGTCACATTCGGGAGAATTATGGAGATTATCCCTCCATGGTTCGATTGTTTGTGGTGGTTGGATCATATACTGGGGGTCACTGGAAGGTATACCCACAAATATGTGTGGGAGACTTTCAGTTTGATTTCGGACTTGTTATCCTTCCCATACATTTCGGATTGGACTGTCAACTGTACCCACCCAGGGACTCACTGTGAATTGGTGTCTTTAGTTTCCATAATATTTAGGTACTTACACAAGGTGACGGTGAAGAGAAGTCTGGACCATTAATAATCTCAAAGGTTCAACTTCCTGTTTTCAAGTTCTCACTTGAACGGTGAAGAGAGGTCTTGACCAATCAAAATAGAATCTGGACCGTTGATCCCAGTCCATTTCGGTGTTTCACGGATCGAATGTTGGAGATGTCAAAGACTATTAACAACAGGAATCCCGATATCGCGATATGCAAAATTGTGATTTAATCTGAGCCGTTAGATCAAGATGTGATCTGGACCGTTGATCCGACTCCATTACGGAGTTTCGTGGATCAGGAATTTGAAGTGACAAAAACACTAAACTTTAAGAATGTCAAAATCGTGATATGAGAAATCGCGATTCAATCTCAGTCGTTGAATCAAGATCAATCTGAACCATTGATCTAACTCCATATCGGAGTTTCATGAATCACGACATGGTGAGGCAAAGAAAGCAATGCAACAAGAATGTTGAAATTGCGATATGCGAAATCGCGATTCAATCGCAGTCGTTGAATCAAGATCAGATCTGGAGCATGGAATCATAAGACATGTGGCAAGCGATCGAAATTTCGCTAACTAGGGGTCAACGGAGCATAGTGGTGAAATTCACGAAATGAGAAATCGCGAAAGCGCTTTATGCATAAACGCGTGGTCATAGCCATTGATCACATCGATGGAAGATGGAGGTAGAAGCTAGAGATTCTAAGCTTGGCCACAGAAATGCTGAAATGAATGCAAGATCTCATGAAGCCAATCCAATGGTACAGGTGAATTTGAACAAAGATCGGAGGGTTACTGTTCTCTCTCACAGTTAACTCCTCAGTTACGAATCTGTTAGCAAAACGGACTCATGATTTCCAATCAGTTGGCATTTCAGTTGCTTGGACAGTTGTCTTTCTTTTGCCTAAGTAAATGCGAAGTGCAACCACCGTGGATGTGTGGATAAAAGAAAATGAGACAGATTGTGTGCGGGTGGTTGTCCTACATGAAAAATGAATGAAACTGTAAGAAAGTGAAAATTATAGAATGTGCAGTGTGAGATGGAGCATAAGAATAGTGTGAGATGAAACTCAGTGAAGAGTAACAGATGATGAAGAAAACTTGAAGCAAAGTAGAATGACAGAACAAGTTAATACAGAAAAAATCTGCTGAACAAACAGAGGAAGAAAAGAATTGCATAGAAGAAGACCAGATTTACAGAACAAAGAAAGATTGGTAAGAATTGATTTACCTATGTAGTTGATTGCTTATTTATTCATTCATATTCTAGGGAGGTTGGGAGGTGCTCGGGAGGACTGTTGTCCTCAGAGGTTCAAGTGAGAACTTGAAAACAGGAAGTTGTAGCTTCCATCTGGTTGCAGCCAGAGAAACCAGAGTGGCAGGGTGGTGCAAGGGAGAACAAGTGTTCTCTGTTATACAGGTTGGAGCCTGTGTAACTGGAAGTTGGTGCTTCCAACCAGTTGGTGCTGGAACATTAAGGGAGTTGGTGCTTCCTTCTAGTGGGTGCTAGAGAAACCAGAGATTTGGTGCTCTCAAACAAGTTGCATCTTGTAAAACAGAGGTAGCAGCCTCACATTGAGTTGGTGCTCAATTATAGATGATGTACAGGACTTAAAATACTTCCTATCATTTCGAAGAAGAAGAGGTTTTCTCCCTTTATGGGTTTCCTTGTGAAAATCTGTCTCTGTGTATACCTTATGTGTGATTGATGCTCTTTACCTTTACTGTCCATATGTTGTATATTGTTGATGATCGTTTGAAGAAAGATTAACAAAATTTTAATAGACTTAAAATTGTTTAATCTCAATTACAACTGATTCACCCCCCCCCTCTCAGTTGTCTTAGTAATTTCAACATAAAGGTCTTCGTCGATCACGTAGGATGCAAGGGCTACCTCCGGAAGGCTATCATCCCTTACCTCCTAACCCTCTAGAAGACAACTACCGTAGAGAGGTAGAAAATCCATCTGACGCCGGAAGTACTATTGGTTCCCCGTTAGATAACCCAAAAGATGCTTTGGTCACGGTTGAAAATCCCACCACACCTGTGTCGGTAACTCCTCTCGAACCACTTTTTGTTCGTTTAGACTCCCTTGGGAATGTCATAGACGAAGAAGTCCCACAATTACCAGAGAGGATTTTTACCGAAACATATATGGGATCCACGGAACCAATCTTTGGTGACGAGTATAGGACTCTTGTTCATCCTAGCACCTCAGTAGAAACCAATCCCACATATGCTCGTTCTGTATGGAGGACTTCATCGAGATGCGATCTCTATGAGCATTTCGAATCTATTCGATAACCCTTTCATGACCCTCCTAGTGAAACAAGACCATCCGGTCAAACCATGAATCACCCAGTCGATCAGGTTATTCACTCTACTACCACACCAGCACCATTACATCCTAATGTTGGACTCATCACCTCTACTCTTCCCCAAAGAACTTCAATCTCTACCTCTATTTTTACAAGTTCTTACACTACAGCTTCGCATGTCCCACATGATCCTGTTGGGACATCTTCTCAACCAGGAACACAGACTCATGTTGGCCAAACACAACCGGCTGGAGGGAAACCACCATCCAGCATACCTTTCCCTCCTGGAGGAATACCTTTCCATGGCGGGCCTTCCCCTCCCAGGGGACAACCCCCTGTTCATGCTCCTCCTGGAGGGAAACCTCCGTTTGCCAGTCAAACCTCGGTCATACATCCACCGCTAGCAGGGGGGCAACCCTCGTTTGTTGGAAACCCTTCACAATCCTGGGGAGTATCTTCAGGAGGCACTTTTACCCAATCCCATGTTGGGAGGCACTTGTATAATAATCCCCTAAGAGGAGTATCCAATCCTGTCCCTCCTGAAACGTCTTACGGGCAATCTTATCTAGGTGGTATCCAAAACACCACCTGGAGTTCTCCGGGACCACAGTCTTATCCTCCTCATGGGCCTCATGTGTATCCGCCTCCAGGATCTACTCCTTACCATTCTCAAGGCCAAAATGTTTATCCTCCTCATGGGAAAATAAATCACCCGGCCTATAATGTTCAAAACCCACTGGGTTATGCCCATGTTTCTCATGCACCATCGAATCCTACTTATCCTAGCCAGCAACAACCTTATGTAGGAGGACCTACTGGTTACAACTATCCACCTAACCTAGACTATGGTCCTATTGGTGTTCCTATGCCACACCAGTATCATTCGCACATTAACCGACAACTACCTTTCCTCGCGACTCTGGATCTCCCAGACTTGTCTCGGTTAACTAATGATCTTATTTCTCATTCACTAGTTTGGCCATTCATTCCAGCTAAACTTCCTTCTAATATTCCAAAATTTGACGGAAACCCTGGCGAAGATCCAAACAACCATGTGATGACTTTCCATTTGTGGTGCTCATCAAACTCCCTCATGGATGATTCTATACGTTTGCGTCTTTTCCAGTGAACGCTTACCGGTTCAGCAGCAAAGTGGTATATTGAACTACCACATGCTTCTTTTCATGATTTCAATTCCCTTGCCATGTCTTTCCTCACGCACTTGCAACTGTCTATTCGCTACGAGACAGGTACTGAACTCTTGACCTCCCTTCATCAAACTAACTCTGTGCATATCTCTGATCATATTCATGAGTGGAGGCGATGACGAAGGATGATCAAGGCAATCATTCCTGACATGCTCTTGGAAGAATGGTTTACTAAATCACTGCTACCCCCAATTGCTCGCGATGTCGCTATGGGTGGTGCAGTCATAGAGGAACAAGCCATTGCTCGAGCTCAGTATTTAGACTTGGTTTATTCCCAATCTGGTACTTTGTATGATTTTCTTCTGAATGTTGCTTGAGCTAATACCGATCCTTCTAAGCCATCATCCTCATCTCATGCGGATGGTGTTATCGGTTCCGTCAAAACTCAATCTTTGTCCAAATCAACTACACCCTCCTCTACCTCCCCCCAAACTCTAATCTCTGAAGTGAATGCAGTTCAATCTGCCCCTTCACAACAATTCGGAGGTAAGAAGAAGAAAAATAATAGATCAAAAAATAATAATGAACAACCCAAAAATCAAACACCTGCTACCGAAAAGCAACCACAATGGAAATTGAAATTCCTATGTATCATTTGTGGTGACGATCACTACACTCAAGATTGTCCGCTTCGCAATGAAGTGGCCAAAATTTTCCAAGGGAAGTCACAACCTGTTGTGCTTACTCAACCTTTTCTGCAGCAGCAATCCATGGTTTCTCAAACCCCCTCTCCTGGGGGCAGTTCTAGCGATCCTAATGATGAGGTCTCGTCGAGTGCACATATTTATATGTTTAATGGGATCAATTTGACCACTCGCTCTAAGACCTACGACACACCAGGTAACCCTGACAAAGGAAAAGACACTAACGGTGTCGACACTTTACCGCATCCATTGTCATCCTCTGTTAGTCTTCCATCGGTTAATCCTCCATATGGACCACTTCAGATTGAGAAACCCACGTTTGACTCTATCGTATGCCCTCCTAAGAGCACTATCTGCAAAGCTACCTTCAATCCTAGTTCACGTGCTGCCCAAAACTACAACATTGTTGAAGATTTGGCTCAAGCACCGTGTGCTATGTCTGTGTTAGAAGTTCTACAGCACTACCCCAGTCAACGTAGAATGCTCTTGACTGCTCTTGGTGTTGTTGATCCTGAGTCGTCCAATCAGATCATGTTTAACTTGGATAATTATGCGTCTCGACTCTCCCACCAACTTTCTTTCCAAGTTGATGTTGTTGTTCACAATCAACAAATCCATCGAACTATCTTGGATGAGAGAGCCTCGACTTGTGTCATGTCTTTAGCATGTTGGAAAGGTTTAAAATCACCAGCACTCAACAAATCCCCAACGATGTTACGCACCTTCGATGGGCGAGGTTTTCATCCCCATGGGATTTTACAGTCCCTGCCCATCCAATTGGGTGGAAAAACTGTCACTGTTGATGTCGAGGTGGTCGATGCTCCCCTCGATTACAACTTGTTACTTGGAAGAAGTTGGTTTTATGCTATGACTACCATTGCCTCATCGTTCTTTCGATGTGTACAATTTCCTCACCAGGGAAAAATTGTCACTGTTGATCAGTTGGATTTATGCACGACCGATGCTCGCGCTCCCACTACCAACAATATTCCTTTCTTGGGAGACCACAAGATCACATATGAAAGAGTTGGTGTTGGCTTACTGAAATATTCTAGCCTCATGGGTACCTTCCCTACACCACTTCCACCGAATACACATCATATTGCCACCGTCGATATGATTTCGACCGCGGCTTACCAATCTTTGGGATCATTTGACCCTTGGATTGTACCTCGTCCATTGGGATTCGATGCACTAGGTGATACCGTGCCACTTAGTCCAGCCAAAACGTCATACGTTTCTACCCAATCTGCTTCTCCCTCATTAGATGACCAACATCTATTGGTGCCTGATGTTTCCTCAATGCAATCACGGTTGTGTTCCTTTTCATCTACGATTGACTACATTTCCCCAACTTTTCCTTTGGATGAATCTATTCCGGAAATGTTTCGCATTGACAAGTTACCTCAAGATAATAACCGTCGCCGATCCTCTTTTCTTCCCCCTCGTGAAGAAATTCGGGCAGATATACCGTCTATCTCCCCTCCCGGTGTTGATTTTTCATCATCTCCCATGATTTCAACTTCCGATGATTTGGATCTGGTAGTGGACATGGTGATTTCTTCGGTAGGATTATTGGAGTCTGATCTCCTTACTCCTATCGCGACCCTCGACATGTGTTCCTTCTCGAGTGATTATCTTCCATCCAGTGAAGATCTCCTGGAGACCATGACCATGTTTTATCCATTGACATGGTACCCTTCTAGAGAATTATCCTCTTGGAAGCCATGATCCAACCAAAACTACGAGCATAGTTTCTCTTATCTGTGGCAAGCTCATTAAAAAATGAAATAGAGGCCTTGAGCATAGTTCTTTTCCTGTGTCAAGATCATTAAAAAATGAAACAGTCACCTCTCTTGAACCTTCTTTTCATCCACCCTTCTCCTTTTCCTCATCTACTAGAGAAATTGGTGACGACATCAAAATCAGTGAATGAATAGAATCTTGGAGGACATGTCTCCAGCCTTTGATGATCTTTCTGGAGCTAAGCCACTAGCTTTCAAGATGGGGGCATACCGAGCTTAGTCTTTGTTCTTTCTCATGCTTGTAAATACATGAGAATGCATCTGGGTAGACTTTTATCTCTTTTTCGGACCTGTATGGATACACGAAAAAGGAACCCCCTGGAGTCACCTTTAAACTCTTTTCAGACTCTCTAAAAGGTTAAAAGGTTCGAAAGGGCATCTTTCGAGTGGTAGTTTATCTCTTTTTCGGCCTTGTGAGACTAACTGTACGAAAAAGGAACTGAGAGAGTTCTCTTTTAAGTGTTTTTCCAGACTCTATAATCATGAAAAACCTTCGCGTTTTCTGTCTTTGGACTCACTAAAACAAAACATCGACAGACCCATACAGGACCGAACCCTTACTTCTTCTAGTTCGTTAAACAAATGAAGAGGAACTTACCGAAGGTGAGTTTTATCAAGCATGTGTTACCCTCCTGGAGATCATTAAATTAAAAAGAGGTACTCATCTATCTAGATGGGGGAAAAAAATAGAAAGAAGCAAGCCAAGCAGTCTTTTTGAGAACATTACCACATAACTCTTAGAGTCGCCCTTGAACACGACACTTTGTCTTTTGCATGCATCATAATCCATTGAACCTCTGCACTGAGCCAATCCTTTGAGTTTCTTTCACTCCTCTGGGTCACCCGACGTAAGTCACAACATCCACTGCATCATCAAGTTTTGGTCCATGTCATGTTTCTGTTGTCATGCCTCAGTGTTCAAGGGAAGTATCCATCTCGTGAGTCAGCCATCACAAATATCTTGTCTCAATACCTATGTCAGTCCATGTTCATTTGATCTACCAATTACATCTTTGTGTCCATTTCGTGTCGTTGATGGGGGATACATCAACGCCCTCCTTCGATGAGTCTATTCATGTTGACTTCAACACATTATCCAGGAACTAGAATTAGAAACTAGTTAGTACTTTGGGACATGCATGCCTCAATGGCAGGCCTCCTCACATTCGACAGTGGGTTTACATCATTGACCTCTGATCGGATGATTCCATGGATGTTTGACTTCATATCATCCATTCACATTCATTGGGATGTACTAGAGTACCTTGGGAATCATTGACATTAATGGTGATCTCCCTCGCGCTTGTTAACGGTTTACATCATTGACAGATAATCAAGTGGTTTCTGCCATGTTCGACATCGGGACATCTATTCACATGGTTAGATTTGTACTACATTGGGATCGGTAAGAAGACCCTGGGTTGAGTGATCACTTTGATATGTACTTTGCCCAAGTTGCGATGGAGTTTCTTTTGAACAATGACACATATACTGTTACATAGATCCACTTTGTATTGATCGTGGCTATGTCTTGTCATATTGTAGATCCACTGTGTATTCTTCGTGGCTACGATCATTTCATGTCATAAGAGTATAGATCCACAGTGTATTTTCAGTGGCTATACCTTTTTATCAATACAATTATGGATCTGCAGTGTATTTTATGGCGGCCATATCTTGCAAGTCTTGATCACCCAAGCATAGGTATTCCTGCCTTGGGTTTGAAACATGTCATAATATTTGTTGGATGTTTGTGTGCAGCTTTTGTCAGGTTCTCTGTGTCTATACCCTTGCTTGAAAGTCTACAAATCATTTCAATTATCAGTTCCTGTCTTCTAACTTCATACTTTGGGGGGCAATCTGTTACACATCAAAAATACTCACTTTGATAGTGTTGCAAGTGTTGTCATTACAAAGGTCACAAGCATCGCACTTTTCTCACAAGTGTCGCAAGTGTTAAAGAAAGAATATTGCCATGATGCCTATGCCGTGCCTATAATGACATGAGAAGGACACTTGAAACACCTCAAACATTTGATTTGGAAGAGGAGAAATGAGTCAGTATGCTTATAAACTTTTTTCCATCTGAAAGCACCCCAAAAACTGAGTTTTTGAAGGGGAGCGCTCCCCTATACCTCTTTTGGGAGTGCTGGCACTCCCCCTTACACTGTCTAGGAGCACTATAAACCTTCTTTGGCCCTTCTAGAGGAGCGCTATTGATTTTAGGAGTGTTGGCGCTCCCCTATACACTATTAGGGAGTGCTACAACACTCTGATGGCCCTTTTGAGGGAGCGCTACCTATTCTGGGCAGTGGTTAAGTTGTTGAGATGAATGGGGGAAGGATCCTTTCATTCTTGGAAAGCAGTTGGATTCGAATCCCTAGTCCAGCCATGATCTTAGGGCAGATCCTCAACTGAAGGAGGAAAATCCTCAACTTCCCCAAGGATATCTCAAGTGGTTAAAGCCTCTCCAAGGCTATATAAGCAAGATTTCTCATGGTGAAAGAGGACAGAAAAGGGAGAATCACACCAAACTTATGATCTTATAAGTGGTGCTGGAACAAAGATATTTTGAAGGCAAGAGACCTATGATCTCATAGGGAGCAATCGGTGAAGCTATCATCATTCGGATTGTGGATCTTTTGAGCAAGGGGTAGATAAGGAGGACTTGACGAAACTGTTGCAATTCATCCATGGCTATAAGCAATGTTTTTTCCTCATTAATATAATTTGCTTGGCCTGTTTCTTTCTAATTCGTGTTCAATCTCACATGAATTTGTCTCTTTAGTAGATAGACCTATTTTGGACTAATCTTGATAGAGTAGGAAGTAGTCGTACTTTGTTTGTCTACAGGGCTCATCGAGGAGCGAAAGATTGGAGCTCAACTCGAAGCGTGCAGGGACAAACATCGGTAAAAAGTACTTCTTTTCTCCTTCCTCCTCACACACTAGTCCACTTAGATCTAAAAGGAAGTCAGTGACCATGATAAGAACTTTTTGTCTTAGAGTTAAGAGTCTAGCTCTTTAAGGAGATCTACCTGTCCGCAGGGAGATTTTCCTTCAACAAGGTATCAATTACACGTGCACCAATTTTAAATATTGTTGGTCCAAATGAGAATTTTATTGTGTGAACAGATGCATGTAGGGAAGGGATTGGTGGAGTACTTACCCAAAATGGGCATGTAGTATGTTATAAGTCAATGAAATTGAAAGAGCATGAGATGAATTATTCCACACACGACTTAGATATGGCAACCATAATTCATGATTTAAAAATGTGGAGGTATTATCTCATGGGAAAGAGGTTTGAGTTGAGGATAGACCATAGTGGTATGAAATATTTGTTTGAACAATCAACATTAAATTCCATACAAGCTAGATGGATGGAATTTATCAGTGAATACGATTTTGACATAAAACATATCAAAGGTAAGGAGAAAAAAGTGGATGATGCACTCATTAAGAGGGTGCATGGAATCCATGCTACAACCATAAGCATGTACAATACATATTTGAAAATCAGAATTCTATAGGATGTAAAATCAAACTAGCTTTACTTACAAAATAAGGAAAGCATATAGAAAAATAAATTACAACATAAATATAAATATTATCCACTGAAAGAGGATGGGATTTTATTGTATAGGAACAAATTTTATGTTCCTAATTTTTAGAAATTAAGAAACTTGGTATTAGAAGAAATGCATAATGTTCCTTATGTTGCACACCCATGATATCAAAAGACAATTGCAGCCATAAGAAGCCAATATTTTTGGCCAAGCATGAAGAAATATGTGGTTATGTATATAGCCAGATACATGGAGTGTAAAAAGGTAAAGATTGAGCATAGACATTCAGTTGGATTGCTATAACCACTGCTCATTCCTGAGTGGAAATGGAAATTTGTTTCAATATATTTTATTACCAAGTTGCCTAGAACAATAAAGCAACATGATTCCATCATGGTAGTGGTGGATATACTTACAAAGGATTCTCATTTTATTCCCGAGAAGTTAATTCATAAAGTAGCAAACATTGTTGAGATTTTACATGAAATAAATTTTCAGGCTACATGGTGTGCCTAAGGTAATTATATTATATAGAGATTCTAAGTTCACTTCAAATTTTTAGAAAGGATTGTTTAAAGGTTTTGGAATGAATTTAAATTTTAGTATAACATATCATCCATATTTAGTTGGGCAAACATAGAGGGTCAATTAGGTCATTGAGGATATGTTGAAAATGTATGGGATGGAAAAACCATCTAAATGGTAAAATTATCTACACTTAGTATAATTTTCATACAACAATGGGTATCAAGAATCATTGAAGATGATCCCATTTGAAGCATTGTATGGCAGTGTTGTTGTCCTAATACACACTTGCAAACGTGAGCTATGTCTGACTCACTTAGTGTATCCTTGGAGGCACAATGCCTAGGTTCACAACCCACATTGTCACTTTGACCGAAACCTCTTCCATCTAGGCTCACTCCTAGGGAAGCCAAGGGGGGTAGACCCTAGTTTCTAGATAAGATTTGGAGTTTAAGTTCTAGGAGTTGATTTTATTTTGTTAAAGTTTTGGGGGGAGTCTAACCTATGATGCTAAGGCGGCAAGGCAAGATGCAAGGTTAGTATGTTAAACAAGCACTTTCCCTAAGTCAACTAAGACTAGTTCCTAAGGTTGGGCAAGGGGTCAAATAAATGTAAGGGTGCTTCGTTACAATAGAACTACAAGTTACTTACAAAAGAATAAATATACCAATACTTACAATAAAGAATGTTAGAGATACAATGATACAATACAACAAGCTAATCATGTTATTTCAATGTGCAGGATTTAAATAAGATCAAGGCATTAGCATCATCAACACATTAGGTCTAAGCATGCCCCAATAGCACTTACTCTATTGGACCGCTCCTCAATGGCAACATCAACATTCACAAATCAAAGGAAAACTTAGAAGATTTAAAAGTTAAGGCACAAGCATTCCACAATGATTATGATACTCAACACTTAGTTATTTAACCCACAAGGTATTATTAGTTGAAAGATTGAATTACAAGTATTAAGTCCAAGGTTTAATTACTCAGTGAGTTAAGGGTTCTTAAGATTGAAAATATTGTATTACTCTTATTAGATGTTTCACCAAAAACCTCCTCCCTCGATTGCCAAATAGTTGTTGGATTCTCAATAAGTGAAGCAACGAGGCCCACCCTAGCTTCACAGGTCAGCCCAAAGAATTGAGTTTTTACAGAAAGGATGTTCCTTCGTGCTGTCAGACCGTCCCCGACCTATCACCTTTCGTTCCCTCCTCAATCCTTGTTTTAGATGGTGAATATGGTGGTTTAAAGTACCCTATTAAGTCTATTAAGTATGTATATCAATTGGTTATACTTTTAGGTGTGTTTTAAAGTGTTTTAATGACTTTACGATGCCTAAAATTGGTGATTTTAGACCAAAACCGAAACTTTTATGAGCTTAGAAAGTGTGTTATTTAAGCATAAGAATGGAGAGAATTAACACATATAAAGCATTTAAAAATATCTCAATAACGATTTAGTTTATCACCATGCATTAGATCATCAACATGAGTATCTTTTTTATGGAAGAATATTAGAGGACAAGGGCAAGGACAACTTGGCAAAAGAGAAAAGAGAAAGCTCAAGCTTATCACCACTTATCTTATGTTCGTTTAAAGCATTAAGAGAAAAGCACTAAGTGTGGAAGAAAGCTTGAGAGATTTAGTTATATGCCTACACTATCAACTTATCAACAACACATTCAGTTAAGTGTGGTGGAAAATGGCCCTAAAGATATGATAGCATGAAATGAAATCCACTCACTAAACCATCTAAGAATTAACCATTTATTGTGTTGGGTTAGAGCATGCAACAAAATAGATCTTGAAAGATATTATAACATGAAAATAGATCTAAGTGAGTTGATTATGCCCCAAGGGATTAAGCTTAAATATTATTGTGTGAGAGATCTAGATCTAAAATATTTAAACTTTATAGCATGAATAGATTATAAGCACATTAAAAACCTTAACCTTGTTAATGTTTATGCCATTATTATAGTTCTTTGCATTTCATAAAGATAAGAGCATAATAAGCACAAGATCACTGAGAAATACACATCCACAATAGACACAACATTTATCCTGGGAAACCCTCTAGGGGAAGAAAACCCAGCAAAAACTTCCTTATCATAAATAGCTTATCAAATGTTCAAGAGATAACTCAACCAATACAGAAAATCCTCCTCCAAGAGATGTGCCACCCTTCTTCTCCTCTCACCAACTTGAAATTGCAGCTTGCCTCATAAGAGAATGAGCAAGTGAAGTGTGAGATAAAAGTGAGGCGCTAGCCTCTTATTTATACTAATCTGGCACGTGTGAAGAGTCACCATCTGGAAGGGCCAACCTCTCACACTGGGTGGGTAAATCCACCTTTATTTAAATCTGGCCCTTTCATTATAACTGCTGGGGCCGACTTCTTATTCTTTACATTATAATTGTCCGATGACCAATCCGCAAAAGGGGAGTTGGTCCTTATACAATTACCGAATTGATTAATCCTCAATGGGGATTAATCTAATAATAAAAATAATAATAATGACATGATTAATCCACAATGGGGATTTAATCCAATAACAAAATAATAAGAATGTTCTTCGCAGTTACATTA
>ML791023.1:62476-81024 GCA_009831015.1 Picea engelmannii | reverse complement strand
GATCCTTTCATTCTTGGAAGGCAGTTGGATTCGAATCCCTAGTCCAGCCATGATCTTAGGGCAGATCCTCAACTGAAGGAGGAAAATCCTCAACTTCCCCAAGGATATCTCAAGTGGTTAAATCCTCTCCAAGGCTATATAAGCAAGATTTCTCATGGTGAAAGAGGACAGAAAAGGGAGAATCACACCAAACTTATGATCTTATAAGTGGTGCTAGAACAGAGATATTTTGAAGGGAAGAGACCTATGATCTCATAGGGAGCAATCGGTGAATCTATCATCATTCGTATTGTGGATCTTTTGAGCAAGGGGTAGACAAGGAGGACTTGACGAAACTACTGCAACTCATCCATGGCTATAAGCAATGTTTTTTCCTCATTAATATAATTTGCTTGGCCTGTTTCTTTCTAATTCGTGTTCAATCTCACATGAATTTGTCTCTTTAGTAGATAGACCTATTTTGGACTAATCTTGATAGAGTAGGAAGTAGTCGTACTTTGTTTGTCTACAGGGCTCATCGAGGAGCGAAAGATTGGAGCTCAACTCGGAGCGTGCAGGGAAAAACACCGGTAAAAGGTACTTCTTTTATCCTTCCTCCTCACACACTAGTCCACTTAGATCTAAAAGGAAGTCAGTGACCATGATAATCACTTTCTGTCTTAGAGTTAAGAGTCTAGCTCTTTAAGGAGATCTACCTCTCCGCAGGGAGATTTTCCTTCAACAAGGGATCAATTACACGTGCACCAATTTTAAATATTGTTGGTCCAAATGAGAATTTTATTGTGTGAATAGATGCATGTAGGGAAGGGATTGGTGGAGTACTTACCCAAAATGGGCATGTAGTATGTTATAAGTCAATGAAATTGAAAAAGCATGAGATGAATTATTCCACACACGACTTAGATATGGCAGCCATAATTCATGATTTAAAAATGTGGAGGTATTATCTCATGGGAAATAGGTTTGAGTTGAGGATAGACCATAGTGGTATGAAATATTTGTTTGAACAATCAAAATTAAATTCCATACAAGCTAGATGGATGGAATTTATTAGTGAATACGATTTTGACATAAAACATATCAAAGGTAAGGAGAACAAAGTGGATGATGCACTCATTAAGAGGGTGCATGGAATCCATGCTACAACCATAAGCATGTACAATACATATTTGAAAATCGGAATTCTATAGGATGTAAAATCAAACTAGCTTTACTTACAAAATAAGGAAAGCATATAGAAAAATAAATTACAACATAAATATAAATATTATCCACTGAAAGAGGATGGAATTTTATTGTATAGGAACAAATTTTATGTTCCTAATTTTTAGAAATTAAGAAATTTGGTATTAGAAGAAATGCATAATGTTCCTTATGTTGCACACCCGGGATATCAAAAGACAATTGCAGCCATAAGAAGCCAATATTTTTGGCCAGGCATGAAGAAATATGTGGTTATGTATATAGCCAGATACATGGAGTGTAAAAAGGTAAAGATTGAGCATAGACATTCAGCTGGATTGCTATAACCACTGCTCATTCCTGAGTGGAAATGGAAATTTGTTTCAATATATTTTATTACCAAGTTGCCTAGAACAATAAAGCAACATGATTCCATCATGGTAATGGTGGATATACTTACAAAGGATTCTCATTTTATTCCCGAGAAGTTAATTCATAAAGTAGCAAACATTTGTTGAGATTTTACATGAAATAAATTTTCAAGCTACATGGTGTGCCTAAGGTAATTATATTATATAGAGATTCTAAGTTCACTTCAAATTTTTAGAAAGGATTGTTTAAAGGTTTTGGAATGAATTTAAATTTTAGTATAACATATCATCCATATTTAGTTGGGAAAACATAGAGGGTCAATTAGGTCATTGAGGATATGTTGAAAATGTATGGGATGGAAAAACCATCTAAATGGTAAAATTATCTACACTTAGTATAATTTTCATACAACAATGGGTATCAAGCATCATTGAAGATGATCCCATTTGAATCATTGTATGGCAGTGTTGTTGTCCTAATACACACTTGCAAACGTGAGCTAAGTTCGACTCACTTAGTGTATCCTTGGAGGCACAATGCCTAGGTTCACAGCCCACATTGTCACTTTGACCGAAACCTCTTCCGTCTAGGCTCACTCCTAGGGAAGCCAAGGGGGGTAGACCCTAGTTTCTAGATAAGATTTAGAGTTTAAGTTCTAGGAGTTGATTTTATTTTGTTAAAGTTTTGGGGGGAGTCTAACCTATGATGCTAAGGCGGCAAGGCAAGATGCAAGGTTAGTATGTTAAGAAAGCACTTTCCCTAAGTCAATTAAGACTAGTTCCTAAGGTTGGGCAAGGGGTCAAATAAATGTAAGGGTGCTTCGTTACAATAGAAGTACAAGTTACTTACAAAAGAATAAATATACCAATACTTACAATAAAGAATGTTAGAGATACAATGATACAATACAACAAGATAATCACGTTATTTCAATGTGTAGGATTTAAATAAGATCAAGGCATTAGCATCATCAACACATTAGGTCTAAGCATGCCCCAATAGCACTTACTCTATTGGACTGGTCCTCAATGGAAACATCAACATTCACAAATCAAAGGAAAACTTAGAAGATTTAAAAGTTAAGGCACAAGCATTCCACAATGATTATGACACTCAACACTTAGTTATTTAACCCGCAAGGTATTATTAGATGAAAGATCGAATTACAAGTATTAAGTCCAAGGTTTAATTACTCAGTGAGTTAAGGGTTCTTAAGATTGAAAATATTTTATTACCCTTATTAGATGTTTCACCAAAAACATCCTCCCTCGATTGCCAAATAGTTGTTGGATGCTCAAGAAGTGAAGCAACGAGGCCCACCCTAGCTTCACAGGTCAACCCAAAGAATTGAGTTTTTACAGAAAGGACGCTCCTTCGTGCTGTCAGACCGTCCCCAACCTATCACCTTTCGTTCCCTCCTCAATCCTTGTTTTAGATGGTGAAGATGGTGGTTTAAAGTACCCTATTAAGTCTATTAAATATGTATATCAATTGGTTATACTTTTAGGTGTGTTTTAAAGTGTTTTAATGACTTTACGATGCCTAAAATTGGTGATTTTAGACCAAAAACGAAACTTTTATGAGCTTAGAAAGTGTGTTATTTAAGCATAAGAATGGAGAGAATTAACACATATAAAGCATTTAAAAAGATCTCAATAACGATTTATTTTATCACCATGCATTAAATCATCAACATGAGTAGCTTGTTTATGGAAGAATATTAGAGGACAAGGGCAAGGACAACTTGGCAAAAGAGAAAAGAGAAAGCTCAAGCTTATCACCACTTATCTTATGTTCGTTTAAAGCATTAAGAGAAAAGCACTAAGTGTGGAAGAAATATTGAGAGATTTAGTTATATGCCTACACTATCAACTTATCAACAACACATTCAGTTAAGTGTGGTGGCAAATGGCCCTAAAGATATGATAGCATGAAATGAAAACCACTCACTAAACCATCTAAGCATTAACCATTTATTGTGTTGGGTTAGAGCATGCAACAAAATAGATCTTGAAAGATATTATAACATGAAAATAGATCTAAGTGAGTTGATTATGCCCGAAGAGCTTAAGCTTAAAGATTAATGTGTGAGAGATCTAGATCTAAAATATTTAAACTTTAAAGCATGAATAGATTATAAGCACATTAAAAACCTTAACCTCACAATTTGTGGTATTCCTCTCCCAAAGTGTAGGTAATTAATAAAATTTTAGAAGATAAATTGGAAAGAAATAGATAAAGAAAGAGAGAGAAGAAAGCAAGAGAGGAAGCAAGCAAGGGAAGAAGCAAGCAAGGCAAGCAAGAAGCTCACTAACCCCACGTCCTAGCTTAAGAAGAAGCTTGAAAAGATGAAGAGAAAGGTTGAGAATGTTACCCACTTGAAGACAAGGGTATTGGAGTGTTGTGTGGACATTTTTGGGGTAACTTAACCCCCTCAACCAGATATGAACCTACAAAAACCAGCAAGGTATACTTGTTGGAAATGCTACACACAACAAGCAAAGATGAAGAAAAATTTCTAGTTTTGGTAGAAATTTTTCACATAGAAAATTTCATGAAGAAAGTAGATTTAGATTACCATTTTAAGATGTTAAGCTAGCTGAAATATATATGAAAGGACAGCAAGAAAGAATGAGAAAAGAAGATAGAGAAAATAGGAGCTTATGTGTGCTTTAAGGGAGGACTCTTCCTCGAGGCATTCCCAATAAAACCCTTGAGGCCAAACCTAAAAAACTTAGCAAGATATATGCATAAAAATATAATATGGATAAATGTGCTAATAAGATGAAATACTTGTACCCTATCTAGCAACTCACATATATATATTTACAAGAATACTCGTTGTTAGATCTACTCAAATAAAATACTTTACCCAAGATCTAGGCTATGCATAAATCAAATCAAACATATACAAGTTTACCTCACATGTAGCAAGAACAAAAATATGTGTTGCTCTTCCAATGATCCTCCAAAGTTTTTCCTTTATATTACTCAATAAAGGGATCTTGGAGAAATACTTGCTCCAAAACCCTAAGAGCCAAATAATGGAAGAAAGATCGAACAAGAAAGAAAGAGAGAGGAGATAGAAATCAAGTAGCATAACATTAGCTCAAGATATGGTAAAGAAGAAGTGAGAAGAGGGATCTATTTATTCTTGGAGAGGCAAACTCACCCCTCTTGGATCAATGCCAAGTGTCCACCAACAAGCACAAGCTAGAATCCCAAGGGTAGGGTGCACCATCTAGGGTTTGATCACATGGATCAAGGATGTGGATAAGTGAGGGAGTGTTGGGATCAAGCAAAAAGGTAAGTGGGAGGCTAGGAAAAGTGTGCCAAGGAATATAATAAGTCTCCACTTAATTGTTTCATTATTTTTTCACTTTTTGGAGACTTTCTAGAAGGGAGGCACACCACTCTAGGCAAAGTGACGTTTTTGCTTAATGGCTAGGTGAGGAGGTGATGTGAGGGTTGGAAAAGGTCAGGAAAGGTTAGGAAAATTCTCTCTCACCTTTATCCATCTTTACATCACCCTTTTAACTCATTATTACAAAAATTACATTTTTGTCATGTTTGGACTTAGCAATTAAAATTGTTGTTTTTGACTGACTAACACTCTGAGTGGACAAACCCATAGCAAAATTTGTTCGACTGAGTTGAAACTTGGTCCATGGGTGTAGGGGGTATCATTCCATTTATTTTGAGCACAAATACCCCTATCAAAAGTCCAAGGACCTAGTTTTTACAATTTTTTTCTCAAAAATAATTAATTAATTAAATAATTAAACCTCCAAACTTAGGGAAATTTAATTATAAATTAATTAATTAAAAAAAACTAATCTAGACTCAACGACATTCTATGAAACTTTCTAAGATGTATTACATGGTCATTTACATCATCCCTAAACAATATTTACCATAGTATAAACCCATTAGAACGCCCTTCACCACTTTGGAGGAATTATTGCAAGTGTGATGGAAAAACTCAAGGGAAATCAATAAGGTTGAAAAGCCCAATTGATAACCTGAGGATAAAAAAAACTCAGTGAAAGGAACTCTCCCAATGAACCGATCCCAAGGTAACTGACCTAACTATGACTCATGCAAACCTATTACATTATTGACCCACACAAGGGTGCGAAAATTCCAGTTACAAAAAGAAGTGTTGGGGCCAAAAATGCCCTATAGAACCAAATTCTTCGACAAATGAGCATCTGATGATGCATCTCTTCATGGAACATGGAGTTGACCCCCTAGTTGGAGAGGCAGTCAACAGGCAAAAAGTGAAATATTCCACTAAGTTGGGATAATCCAACAAACAAGGTAGTGCTTGGGCCTAAAATGATCAAGGACATGGAAGAGAAAATGATTAAAATTAAATCTAACTTGAAGGAATCCCAAGATGTGAAGAAAATATATGTAGACAAGGGTAGAGTAGCTAGAGAATTCCAAGTGGGAGAATATGTTTTCCTGAAAGTAAAACCAAAAAGAAGTTCATTAAATTCAGTAAGTTGTTCCAAGTTGGCAGCCAAATATTGTGGGTCATTCTAGATGTTGGACAAGAGAGGGCCAGTGGCCTACATTCTTGCAGTGTCTGCATCCATGCATGTGCATAATGTATTTCATGTATCCTTGTTAAAAAAGTATGTACATGATTCTAACCATGTAATTGATTGGACTATGATTCAAGGGGGGTAGTAAGGGGACTTTTAGGTAGAACCAATGCATATCCTTAACCAAAAAGTCAAGGTGATCTGGAACAAATCCATCGAGAAGGTAATGGTCCAATGGACCTACTACAATCATGAATACATGACTTGGGAGCTAGAAGATTCATTTTGGGAAGCATAAACACATCTGTTTTGATTTTTTTATGTAAAAATTGTATATATATGAACAGCTATATGGCGATGTGCACCGAGGAGAGTGAAAAAATAAAGGGGAGGGGAATGTAACACCCTGGTTTTGATCCTGAGAATGTATTGCAATGTAAATATTAGAATTATGCTATGAACCACATAGTATGGCCAAGGTCCAAGGAATGTAAATAATGTAAATTAAAGTTATAAATAAAAATGCATAGTTGGCTACGAGACAATGGGGACTAAAACGATTGGGGGCTATGACTCCATGAGAGAGGATTGAGAGGGGGCTAAGGGTTTCAAAGGGGCCAAGGCCAATAATATTATAATATTTTGTTATAACCCAAATTCATTACCTTAGCTAATGTATAAAGCATATCAGCCTTGAGATACATGAAAAAGTAGTTGGGGAGGACTTCCTTGAGTGCCAAGTGGTAAGTTATATACATGCATACATAATCCTTGTTTTTGGAGAGATGCCCATCAATATAGCATCATTTTTTTCATTATTCCATCCATCCCTATACCTTCATGTTGTCGGTATGAATGGAAAGAGAATGGTAGCCACGACTGTAAGGGGGATGAATTGTATAACTATTGTGAAAATTGAAACTGTGCATCCTTGTATATCCCAACATTGAGATTTTCTTGGTTAGTATTTCCTAGAGAACAGGAAAAGGGGTGTGATAGCCTAAGGGGATGGATTGTAGAGAAGGGGGTCCACTTATTAGGGTTGTGTAAGTTGAATGGGGGAAGAGAGATAGTTATTGGGATGGTTGCATGAGTGAATAGACTAATAAATTAGTGGGAATTGGGTTGAGAGAGTATTTCCCATCCTTGTGGAATCATAGCCCCAAAATAAGGGTGGTATGTTGTAGAAATACTTAGTGCAACAATGCCTACAATTGGGAGGAATGTCACATGTCAGCAACCGGTTGGTGTCTTTCATTATTAAAGATAAGTGTTCTATTATTCATGCTTTTATGTTCTCTATGATGTGTAAAAAAGATCCTAATGGTTGTATGTTTAAATATTACTTTTTTTGTTTTATATTTCCATTTGTTTAGATGAATTACATGAGTCTGCATGTCATATTGCATATATAATTTCATTATATGGAAGAGTGGAATAATTATATGGTATTAGAGTTTAACAATATAATGAAAATAAGGAAATTGGGGAAATTTTCTGAGTACCTCCCCATCCCAGTGAGTACCGAGGTGGTCGGGTACGTTACACAACACTAACTAATTTAAAACGAGGGTTAGGTAATCATTGTTTCCCTAAGAATAATTTGCATGGTTGACAAGACCTAACATATCAATGAGTATCGATGAAAAGTGTAGGACAATACTAACTTGCCCTCAATATTTTATGTGTTGTGGTTCAGGTTGCAAAATGGCCACCAAAATTCCTAAATGGAGTTCCTTAACTAACTTGTTGGATTCATCTTTGTTAACACATCTAAGGACCATTCCATTAGTGTTTCTCCAACCAAAACCATCCAGGGTCAAACAAAATATCATGAAGTTCATCCTCAAGGCTCTTCTCTTATGATCAACTAAGTGGTTAGGACATTATAGGTTCTTCAAATAATAAACAATATCCAAATACCACTCATATTTTTCTAACTCACTCAAACCAACATTCACTTCGTTAATCTCTCCTAATTCCAAAGCCTTCTCATTTCCCTCAGTTAACATCTTAGCCAAACCTTTCCCTTTGATCATTTTAGTAGGTTTAATGTCAAGGTCATATTTTTGAATCTTTGATGCCCACTTTCCCCTAGCCGCAAGTCAATCTTGTTGAATTATCACATCTTTAATAGCTAGATATGGGACATAAACTATAATTTTGTTATACCTGACATAAATTCTAAAATGTTTCAATGATTGAACTAGAGAATAAGATTATTTTTCAGTAATGGTGTACTTTGATTCAACATATCTAAGGGTTTTACTCATTAAATTAATTGGTTTTTCATTATTATATTTGTTCTTTTGTAAAAACACACAAGCAATAGTATTTGCAAATGCAAATGAGAAAATGATAAAGTCTCAAGAATAATTAGGGATAACAAGGACCAGTGTTGTTGTGATAGATTCCTTGATATCTTTGAAAGATTTCTTACTACAATCATCCCTTTTGAATAAAACATCTTTCTTCAACAAATCATTCATTTATTTTACTATCTCAACAAAATTTGGAATCAATCTATAAAGTTAATCTTGATGAAAAATGACTATAATGACTTCTTACTCATCTTGAATGGCCTTCTTTTCAACCTAATTTCTCACAAAATTATAGCTTCCTTAACTTCTCTTTCAACCCTTTCAATAGATATTCCTCTTTGTATGTTTTCCATTTGTTCATCAATAGATAAATCCTTGAAAATCATCATACAAGGGTTTTTCTTCCATTTCAACACTTCACCCCAATTATGAACATTTTCAAAGAATAATTGATCTTCCCAATTTTCATGACTATAAGGACAAGATACATATGATCATGGTGTTTAGCCACTAGGCCTTTGGGGTAATGTGTTCTCAACTACCCAAGTGAGAATTTGTACTCAAGATGGTTGGTTGTTTCTAACCTTGTATGCTTTGGATATTTTATGAAGTATTGACCCACTCTAAACCGTAAGGGATAAAGACATTTTTCTTTTCTTCCTTTAACGATGAAGAATTGAATCCTTGAAGAACTATTTAATACTATATTTCACCAACAACAAGCCTATTGGTACATACTTTGGCAAAAGATGAGGTGTTATAGTTGCACCATAAATCCTTATATAAATTAAGTCTTCTTGTATATATGAATTATCGATGTAACTTATAATATTTTTTGCATCATTGGTTAATCTAGGGAATTATTTACATGAAATGATGAAATACAATTGTTCCACAAAAAGGTCATGCATGGTTGTATATGACCTCTTTTATTTGTTGTCCCATAAAATATGAAAGTAGACATGTACAAGGACCTCTTAGATATGCCATATGAATTTAAGATCCACAAATATATTTGTAGCACATAAGACATCTAATAAATATAAATCCATGTAAAAATAATGGATCATATCATGATTTTTCATAGTCTTATGTAATCTTTCAAACAAAATGTTAAGTTCCTTAGATAAAATAGCTACCCAATTGAATAATGCACAACATTTTCATAGTCTTATGTAATCTTTCAAACAAAATGTTAAGTTCCTTAGATAAAATAGCTACCCAATTGAATAATGCTCATGTTGTGGCTATTGTGTATACCAATGGCACCCATGCTTTGATGAACTGTGAACAACATTTCTCTCCATTCAATTAGTATAATAATAACACGAGATACATATATGGTTCTCTTAATTTGTAATAACATACTAACTGTATAAACCTAATATAATCATATTATAATTATTGTAATAACTCAATGGTCAACATGCCCACATGAAGGGTTGTGTACCAAATGTTCCACGAAGTATAAATTATTTCCCAATGGTCATTTAATTATCATGGAAATCATAAACATATATTTTTGTTTTAATTGGTTTTCTACAATTGGTATTAGAGAAAATATATTGGCATATTTGTGGTTTAAAAAAAGGGTGCACTCCATTATGTTGTACATCCTCTCTTTACGTGAATCTTTATATATAGAAATTTTTGCATGGAGGAGTAAAAAGGGGAAATATGAATCTTTCTTTATGTGGAGGATAAATTTATAAGTATTCATGTAAAAGTGAATAATGTGAAAAGGAAAAAGGTAAAAGTAATCTTTCTTTATGTGGACGATAAGTTTTATAAGTATTCATGTAAAAGTGAATAACGTGAAAATGAAGGTAAACATGTGAAATTAAGTAAAGTGTGAAAGTAAATAATTTAGATCAAGATGAGGCAAACTGAGAGTTCACGAAAGGCTTTAGGTGCAATCGAGACTCCAAATTCATAAGTAGACGATTTAGTGAAAAAAATTGGAAGTAAGATTTGAAGTTCTTTTTAATGATAATAATTCAGAGATTAAGCTACTCAAGAATGAGCTCAATGAATTAAAAAATGGTAGCAAGGGAATCTCCAACCCAAATTCTCACATCAAATCCATGGCCACACCAATCATCTAACTCAAGTTCATTCAATAGTTCTTCACAAGGTTAAAATATCAATACCTAAGTTTTACCATGAAGATGATTGAGAGCACACGATATGGATTAATAAAATCGAAAGTTATTTCGATTATCATCGTGTTCTTGATTATGAATATAGAAATATCATTGAATTAATACACTTATACAAATTAACACATGATTGGTTATTTTGGTGGAACTCCATATCACACGGGTTTGCTAGGGATTGGGACATGTTCAAAAATATTTTTTTTAAATGTTTCCAAAACATATAAGAAGATGAAAATTTCGTCAAACTACCCGGTTGCAACAAAAGGAACAATGGAAGAACATTTTAATGAACTATATGTATTAGCTACCTATTTCATAGACATATCAGATAAAAATCTACTAAATATTTCCATAGCAGGGTTGAAACCAAAAATACAATACCAACTCAAACTACTAGAACCCAAGGATACTAAGAAAGCTCAACAAAAGGCTAAAATTATTAAAGAGATACTCTCATATGATTAGTGATTCCTTGACTCCCAACCTGAAAAATCAAGTTTGAAATACACCCCACTCATCTAAGATATTCACCATCATATAAAATGGAGGACAAGAAATTATGTTTCACATGTGGTCCATCCAATTGGCATCCAAGATATAAATCATAAATGTTATATATATATATATATATATATATATATATATATATATATATATATATATATATATATATATATATATATATTAGTGATAGAGATGAGGAAGAGGAAGTTGGGGACACACGTTCTTTCAACAAGGACACTAGAAATAAAAAAAATATAACAAATCAAAGGCCATGCTAACACTATCTATAGCTACAACGTCAGGTATTACCCATCCCAAAACTCTCAAGGTATTTGAATATATTAAGAAAACTAAATTAACGATGCTTATGGATAGTGGAAGTTCGCATAATTTTATAGACACAATGACCATAAGGAAATTAAACCTATTTTTATACCCTATATCTGACTTCCAAATCACAATCCCGGGGAATAGAACTACCTCTTGCAATGGGAAATGTAATAAGGTAGAATTGACTATTGAGGACTATAGGTTAATATCTTAAATGTATGCCATGGTGATTGGAGGAGTGGATATTGTCCTATGACTATTGTCATAAATCAATGATCAACATGCTTGCACGAAGGGTTACAACCCAAATTTTATACAAAGTATAAATTGTTGCTCAATGGTCATTGTAATTATCACGAAAACCATAAATATATATTTTATTTTTAATTGGTTTCCTACACCAACCATTAGTTTTATGTTGGAACCTTTTATCTTCCCTCCACTAGCATGCCAAGTTCCTTTATTGTAATGGCTACTTGTGATGTAAATGATTTATATCTCTAATATAAATCGAGTTAATTTCTCGTTGGAAAAAGTTCCTTTACACATCATTCTTATTATAAAAATCATTCACTAAAGGAGTAACTCGCATAACTTATAATTTTGGGAATCTATAATAATTTTCTAAGTTTTCAGCCAAGAATGAGCCCACATATTCACCCTTTTCATCTACCATCGTACTCTTTTTTAAATTAGTGTGGTCTATAATACACTCAATGGCCTCAAAGCAAGGGAAGACATGTGCTCTCACTGTAATGAAGTGTAGATGATATTTTCTTATATGCATGAAAACTTTTTCATCAATTTCCCTAACCACGAGATCATTATGAGGCACCACCTTTAGATAATATTTTTTTTTTGAACTTCAAGTACAAATCATTCCTCCTTGGCAAAAGGATGTGATCAATTTATGTTCTTTATTTGGTGTGTTTGAATATGGGCCATGGTAGAAACTCCTCAAGTATCAAGAATTGAATGACATGAACACACTTTTCTAATGGATCTTTTCTCTCTAATGACTTCTTTTGAGAAGTCTATCTTGTCTCTTTATCTTTTCCCCAAGGATATTTAGTAGGAGGTCTCATAGGGGTCCTCCTTGGTGGCACGTTTCTTGCACCAAAATCAATATAAACCAGAATGAAGAAGACACTTGTATCCAAGACTACTTTTTATCATTTAAACACTATCTCAATAAGCATGGTGCATGATTTCTCAAATAAATAGATTTTGTTGGTAGTTCTTCTAAGTAAAACAAATCTACGAAGAGTTTGGAATAATTAGTTGATATTATAGAAATGAAATCTTGAACTATTCCCCGGTCCAAACTCATAATCCGAAATACGTAAACTTAGTTAAAAATTCAAGTCTAGTGACTTACTTGGCCTAAGTGGATGAGAAATCAAAGAACTAATTTTTTTTTCATAATTAGCCTCATCTCATAAATATATACCTCCTATATGCAAGAATGCAACACACGTAGCATTATCAACACACACAATCACTCAAACTAACAACAATATCCTCAATGCATAGATTGAACCTCCTACAAACAATGAATTCTCTCCACAATGATCGAATCTCACAAATTCCACTTCTAATTTGTGCTCTCAATGGTTAAATTGGTTGAGAAGTTTGAACTTAATAACTAAGGGGTCAAATCTTGGGAGCATGATGGAAAATTCCCCTTCGAACCCTATTGGATTTACCAAATCTCATAAACTTAAACATTAATTATATGTCCAAGCTACCAAATCATCAAATTAATGAACAATAGATTTGCTTCTTCAATGGTCATACAAAACTTACCTTTTACCTTTTCGACCATCGCTCAACACTTTCCTATTCACAAAATTTTACCTTTTCGACCATCGCTCAACACTTAGCAATTTCCTTTTACTTCTAATTTGGTGCTCACAATATTTTTCTCTTTCTATGTATTTAAATTTTACCTTGATGTGTAAAATATTCTTTGTATCGGTGAACTTTTAAAACTTTCTATCAAAAATATAACTTACCTCTCTTTCGATGCTTCCAAAGAACTTTCCCACCAATGCATCAACTTGAATTTGTGTTAGTGAATTATAAAATATTTTCTATTGGAGCCCTTATGAAATTTGTATCATGAATGGTAAACATTTTCAATAGGTGCCTTTAAATTTGTTTCATATTGGCAAACTCTAAAATCGTTTCTCCATGATGAAAAATACTTTGAGTTCACGGATACAAGCATTTTAATTAAAAAATGGCTTTTGTGACTTATAATCTTTTTGGTTTTATCAAGTTTTTATATGTCTACTACACTACATGAAATGTATAAAGTAGCCAAATAAAAAATGATTAAAATCATTTAAGAAATTAATTTAAAAAGTGGTACCCAATTATCTAAAATTTTAGGGTGTGTTGTGTGATCAACATATTGGTTTCTCTACCATGCAGTATGGTTTACGAGTTGTTCATTTCAATTCAAGCATCCATAAACTTTCACAAGAAAAATGGATATATGGAAATGAAAATAAATAAAAACCTATTACACAACACATAACATACATTGATGATAGTAACAAGGAAAGAGTCATCACAACTATGAAATTATTTAATTCAGTTGTGCAAGAAGATTCACCCCTCTCAAAATATTAATATCTTTGCTTGTTTGCAATGTCCTAACAAACACCAAACATGCCAAACAATAAAGACTACACATCATGTACATATCACATGGCTGCAAAAGAATTCATTTTTTCTATATCTGAGTATCTTGAAGAGGTACAATCTGCATAAATGTTGGATAGTCCTTTTTTTCATTGATGCTAGATTAAAGTACACATTATAGTTTATAGAAACACCTTGTGGTTTATGCCACATTTATAGACTCAAAAATGTTGGAAGAAGGAAAACAACATATGATGCAATTGATGATTTAAAGGGAGAAAGGAAATCATCAATATCAATTGATGATTTCAAATAAAAGATTGATAACAGTTTCCAAAAATGGTGCTTAATCTTATGAAAATGGATTTGATATTCTTTTGAAAAAGGATATACTTAATCTTGTGGGTGTGTGTTGCATTGTTCATTGTGAAGATTCAGCTACATCAATTGCTTCCAAAAGAATACCTAAATTATTATTTGTTGAGAAATTGACAAATAAGGTATATTCTTGGGTGCAAAATTTTACTAAAAGAAATAGTCAACTTATTTCTCTACACGAACTTGTGCAAATTGAAACTTTTCAAGCTCTTGAAATACATCAAGTTAGATTGCTCTCAAGAGGAAAATTCATTGAAAGGCTTGTTGTATTGATGCCTCCCATCTTGACTTTGCAGAGAAATGAAAGGAAAGACTCATGGTGTGATAAAGAAAGGATAATTTCAGTGTAGTTTTTATTTACAAATGCTTGCAATTGTAATGGGTGAACTTATAAACAAGTTGAATAAGAAATTCCAGGATGAGTATTTTGATGTTATCTCTTTAGGGGCAACCATAGATGTTATTATAAACACTTTAAAAAGGTGGGTTTTAAGAGTGACATGATTGCATATGGCACATGTTACTTATCTAAATTTTTAGATGCCTCTAAATTTTGTTATCTAGATATTTTTGAGAAAGGACTTGCTCATAGGCATGAATAGTGATTTGTAGCAATTTTACCTATGTGTGGTGATTATGTTGACACACAAAAACAATCATGGAAACCTTGCATCATGGTTTTCTAGAGAGTTTCAAATGATTTAGAAGAGAATATGTTCAAGCTCTTGTAGAGAGTTTGAATGGAAGATTCCTTGATATTGCTTTTTTCAATTTTGTAAGGTCAATTATCACTCATCATTATTTATAGTATGTTCATGGAAAATAATAGAATTCAAAGTGTTGTCTTAAAATAATTCAACACCTACAACATGTTATATGTAAGAGGGAATGAAACAAAAATTATTTGATTCTGGAGCTTGTCTAAAAGAGATACATGCATTTGTTGATACTCTTTGTAGAAATTATGAGGGGTCATCCGTGAAATATGCTTGGAGGAGTTTTTGTGTCACAAAGTTACACATTAATTTACCAAACATGTCAAAGTTATGGTAGGCAATAATTACTATTCATGCAAGTACAGTTGCATGTGAGAGAGGATTCTCAAGAAAAAAAATAATAAAGGATGTATGAAGAACAAAACTATTACGAGTGTCACTAGCATTGCGTGATTCATCAATGGAGGAATGGGATACGATATATGAAATTTGGAAAGATTCTAAGCAGGAAGAACCTTAAATATTTAAGAATTTTTTCTTTTGGTTTATGTTTGTAATGTTGGTGTATTCCATATGATATAGAACACATAAAATATTTGGTATAAACTTTCATAGTTTAATGATGTTATGTTAAATGTGATTTCATAATAATTGAATGTTTTCTTAACATTATAATAATGTGTACCAAAATGAAGTGTAACACGCGAATTTTTTATAGAAAATATATATTTAATAGTATGGTTATAAATCAACATAAAACTTATATAAAAATCAAGCCACGTTAGTAATATCTTTGGTTGGAATTTGTTTCATAATTAGGGGACTTATAGGTCATACAAATCATCCTTATTGAATTAAAATTGATTTCTTTGCAAATTCAATATTCTAATGCAATCTAAAACACTCTTCTAATTACATAAACAAAGCTTTTGATTGCAGAGAATAGTTCATAAGGAAATAATGTCAAAAACCAAAAATTCTTACTACAGGTTCTTCAAGGCCACCAATGGATGAATTCTGAGTTCAACCTCTAGTCTATCATGGGTTCACTGCTAATGATGAATGCCAAATCACAAAATTCCAAGCAATATACAAAATTTCCAAATTGGTGTAGGATTCACAATTGATTAATTCAATGAACAACCTTCAATCAAATAGTTATGCATTTGATTAGAAATCATGAAGCAATGAACTCTAGGTTAGCACATGCTTATCTTGTAGTAAGAAAAAAAATTAAAAAATACAGATATGATACAAATATTTAATTGATGGCTGAAAATAAATAACAAATGTCATGCCAAAGGCGGTTTTAAAAAAATATTGTCATAAAAAATTACTTGATGGGCAGAGGTGCACCCTATTTCTAAGGATGATGAAAGAGTAGCGGGTTTGTGACATTGTTACTCGGAAGAGATATAAGATACCCTAAATCCCAAGTTGGATTAACCCTCTTTATCCATCCAAAGGTGTTAAAGGAGAAGATTGTGTATTATAATCCAACAAAAGGATATACACAAGACAATTTCTAACAACATAAGACCCTAATACAACCAAACTACATTACCAAAACACCACCTTACAACATTGAAATAAACCAAAAGGATCAACATGCCCCTAATAAAACCAATGTAGATCCATCTTAGCTCTGGATTTATCAAACATTGATAGAGATCAAATCCCTCGAGGTACAAACCTTTCCTCAAGTTTTTTCAATCTAAATTATTTTCACCTCAAGGGACTTGATCCCTCTCCACTCATGATAGACTTGATCTACACAGGTTCTATATATGTATGTATGTATGTATTCCATGTGTCAAATCTATGTTAAATTGTCAATGAATTACACATATTGCTCATATTGACTCACACCATTGAAATGTTTTACAATGTTAGGGTCCCAACCTCCCTAACCCCTCAAGTAGATAGAATGTTATGTAATAAAGGCCATGATTAGTAAATAAGGCCTATGTAATAACATAAACACGGCTATTGTAGGAAGACTTACTATAAGGTTTCGCCTCTAGAAATTTCCTCCTATAGAATGTACTTAAGAAGATAGAATTAGTATATAGAGAGGTAGAAATCATTGTAAAACGTTGTCTTGTGAAATCATTTGTTCTCGAGCTCTGCTCTATTGGAGGTTTACCCCTCGAAGAGGCAAGTGAATAATGATTTCCTAAAGTAATAAAGGTATCATTTTTTGGTCCATATTGTTATTGTGATCATTTTTTTGTTTCATTTTGTTAAATATTTTGATAATATTTGTGCTTTGATTCTACATATTGATATTTGGTGTTAGCCTATGGCTTACCTTTACCAATCACTAAGTCTAAATTGTCACCTATATTTGTATTATTCATTTAGGATATTAGTAATATATCCTCAAGTGATGACTAATAATTTAGTTAAGATTGCCTAGCCTAGTCATCATGCATGATTTTAGGATCTAGAGCAAATCTCTCTATGAGGTGACATCACCCATTGTACTATAAATATGTAACATTGGAGTGAATACAATTGTGTTGGCTAGTAAGCCTTTTTCGCCATGTTGTTATTCTTGTCTATATTTTATCATTTGGTACCTTACAAGTGGTATCAAAGCACTATCCTTGAAAAAAATTTAGATTTTTGTTTTCAGGCTAGAGATGTGTTCCAACATCTATAAAGCACAATGATATATTGTTAAGTGGGTAAAAATATGGTTGGAGAATAATACAAATAGGAATTACACATGGTTTCCTTGTTGTAAACCCCTGTAATCCCTATTGGAACCCCTTCGAGTAGTACTACATCAGAAAACACCTATACATGGAATTTCACTTCCACATACCCTTGGGTATATCAGTAGTCTTGTAGGTAACCTAAAACCAAATTTAGTTTATCCATTTGACCACCTAACTACTATAGTGTCACTAAGAACAACACTTGGGAAGAATACTCTCACATACTTGGGTAATTGGGTAGTACATCTAAGGGTAAGGTTAATCGTCCTTAGTTAGAGCCTTGAGATATTGGGTTGAATACTACTGTTGGACCCTGCAAGTATATAAAACAGCTATAGAACAAGGCACTCCCTTGTCCTCAAGAACCCTCAAAACCATATCCCTTGCACCAAGAACAAAAACAATATTGAAATTTTGTACATCCAATTTTGGGCAATCTTGCTTCTTGCATCTAGGCTACGAAATTCCTACATAATCTTTGATATTAAGAATTTGAGCATTCGTTCATTGTTGGAAGATTGGTTGTTGTCATTGATGTCAACCCTAGTCATGGGTTTTGGACCAGAATATTGATGAAGTTATTTGGACATGAAGGAAAATGAAAATGAAGATACAACACCCATGGATGGATAGTATACATCATGCTCTTTCCGGTGGTATGTGG
>ML791023.1:9996-25201 GCA_009831015.1 Picea engelmannii | reverse complement strand
TGTGGCTAAGCCGTTTGTCGCACCCCAGAACTCCAGAAATTTCACCTTCTCGAGTTCTCTATGTATACTACTACTAACCACTGGAGGGCGCTACGAACCTCATTAGGCATAGACTCTCTGCCCTCATCTCGATAAAGGTGAATGATTAATGCCTCAGACATCCTCTGAAAGGATCTCATCATACCTACCACATCTCCCACTGCAATCTTCTATTGCTCAGTAGTTTGTTGATCTACCCATGGAGAAAATCCCTATGGCATGGATGGACTCGAAGGAACCATATCTCTTCCTCACGCACCCCGATGTCTACTCCTCCCACATCCTCTAACCATGATACCTATCATGCACAAAATTCAAGTTGTATTTGTGATACATCTTTAACTATTAATATAAATAGTGGAAGGCGTAACGAGTCTAATGTTGCAGAGTGTAACCCGCTCTGATTGTTGGACACACGAGCCACACTAAGAGTGGGGGGTGAATTAGTCTGTGGAATCTTACAAATTTTCTCACTTCAAGTTAGCAATTATTTCAAAACATAATTTTACACATCATCATTGTAATATTGTATGTATTCATTCAACAATGCCATCCATCAATAATTAAGAGCAATCAATTCACAAGCACAATGAACACAAGAGACACCATATGTCTATATAGGATTTTGTATTATTTTATATATGTGACTACAATCACGGGGGTTTTATCTGCACCAACTGAAGTAAGGAGCACTGACTCCAAGGAGAGCACCAACTCTCAAGAAAGACTCAGCTTGCCTGTTAAGAACCCAAGACCTGAATACAAAATACCACAATAGTACCAAAGATATATGAATACAATCACCACACAAGATATATTAAACAATATAGAAAACCACCACTTTATTTTATCAAACACTTGAGGTAGGAAAACACCATACAATGGATCCTATTATGGAAGGGATTCTTGTTATAACATTAAATTTCTCTACACATGCATACCTGGCATTTGACCCTCTTACTTGCATTTTTTGCCAAGCCATCACTGAGTTACTCTTCTTAAAAACTCATTTTTTGAAGATGTACGTGCCCTGCACCAATACTGCCCACATACATATGCCTTCTGCACCACTATATCCCGCATACGTACGCATGTTGCACCACTACAGCCCACGCATACTTGCAAAAGTTGCAAAAATTAAAAAGTTGCAAGGAATTTGTTGAGATTATGGGCTATTGGGCAGTTTCCCAACTAATCCACCGCCTATATCTCGTCACCCAACCGAATAACCATCATTTTCCCATATAAAAGGAGGTGTTTGTTCCTCATTCCACATCTAGACATAAGAACAGTGAAACTTTTCCCGTTTCACATTCTCTCCTTGGCCCAAGCATTTGCAACCTTGTAGTGAGAATTGCCTCAAAATTCTCCATTTTTCTCTTTTTCCTCCATCAGAACCCATTCCATTTCCCGAGAAGAAGGTTGAGAGGAGAAAGATACACTGAGGTGCACTTGGAGCTTGGTGAAGAGGATACTGGACCAGGTTCAAGGAGCAGTAGCCGACTTTGGTTGTAGGTGATCGTTGTATTATTAATAAAAGAAGTATTTTTCCTGTCCCAAAACATCATGTGTCGAATGTTTGCATTTGTTTTATTTTTTTATTCTAACATCTAACCCTTATTTATGTATGAAATGCATGCATGTAGTTCTTTATTTATCTGTCTTTGAATGCAGGCCAACCTTGGGTGGAGGTTTGTAGTCAGCGAAGCTATTGAGCGCAAGAGGATCAACACCAGACGTAGAGTAAAGGTACAATTACCAAATCCTTCTCATTTTTCTTTTCTTGCATAAGTTTGGGGTATGTTTGGGGAAATTAGAGAAGTAGGAGAGTTTTAAATGGTTATTGATCTACCTACATTGTAAACCTTGATGTAGCCATAGGGGGGGGTTTCCCGCTAGCATAACTGGCAACCATGTTGGAGAAACCTCTAGGGTTTTAGGGGATTTTTTGGGTGTTTGATTGGTTTTATTACCTTTTGAGTTTCTGTGAGTCTGTTGAGTCTTTTAAGGGAGTTTGGTCACCTATTGGTTCTATACCAGTTCTCCCTGCCATGTCAGTCAGTATGTTTTATTTCTTTTTTTCAAGAAATATAGAGGTGTGCACAGCCTATTGTGGGACAGTACACATACATACGCGCCCTTCTTTATAGACAACCCACATACATACACAGGTTGCTTAAGAATCAGTAGTGTACCTGTGTCAAGAAACTATTTTTAAGAAGAGGTAGTCAACCTCTTCCCTGATTGAGGTTTTACTTCTTAGGGTTTCTTGATTAAGTTTCAGTGTCTCTGGTTTTTACAGTTGTAGCTTGCGTTAGATGTCAGTTTGCTTGTCTTTTTGAAGATTTCTTGTGTCTACTTTGAAATGGTTTTGGGCGAGTCTGTGAGTTTGTTGATCAGCCTGTTTGGTGTCTTTAGTGACTCCCTGCGATTCGCAGTGGGACAGAAGTCAGTTTCAGTCTTGTCTTGTATTTCTTTTCCCCCTTTCACCTACTTTAAAGAAAAGAGAAAAAGTTTTATTTCATGTTTTTTCTTCTTTAAAGCATTTCCAAAAAAAAAAAATAGATTTTCCAATTCTTAGTTTGGTAAAGTAGTTAGGGTAGTTATTTTACTTGAAAGGAAAGAGAGTTCAGTTTTTAAGTTCTTTGAATGATTTCATAGAATTTAAGTAGATCATAGTCGAGTGAAATTTCGTTTTAGTTAAAGATCTTGAAAATAGTTAGTTATGAAAAGTCGGTTTAAAGAGTTAGTTGCAAATCTTTATTGTTAACTAGAAGTAATTTTGCTTTCAGCATTTTCGTTTATTTCTCCTCTTTTCGTCTCTCATACACATCACTAGTTTCACTGTCGTATCTTTTGAGTTAAAACAAGCCATTTAAAACAAATGCTAAATTAAAATTAACTAGACTTTTATGTTTGTAGGGTCAATCAACTAGTTTAGGGATAGAGCCTTGAATTAGGTTGGAGAGGAAACTCTTCAAGGCTTATAAACAAACATTGGAGTCAGAGCTAGGGAGTGTAGAAGTCTAGTGACATGAAATTTATCTGGGAGTCCCCTCTAACACAGGGGCTAAACACGAGGTCGCGTGAGGAAAGGTAGCAGAGATAACCCCTCCAAAGCCAGACCAAGCGTAGTGGGGAATGCATATTGAGGATCGGTCATGGGATACTATCGCTTGCATTTGCCTATGGATATTTATGGACCTCGAATCCGTTCAATATCCTCAGTTGTCTTCCAGACCACTTGCTTTCGATACCCCTAGTAGGTTTCAGACTTGTTATCCTGCTCATTGTGGTCCACCCAACTGTCAACTGTACCCGCCTAGTGATTGTTTGCAAGCTGGAAACTTAGTTTCATTTATTCTAGTGACTTACACAGGTGACTGTGGGGGTATACCGCGGCACCTAGGGCAGGCGTTGGGTCACGCTTTGCAGAGTATACCCAGAGGGTGATTTCATGTTCGAGTTGCACTTGCACCAGTGATTTTCTCTAGTGTTAGCTGGAGTGGTTCCTGAAGTCTTTGGTACCTCAGTTTTCCAAGGATGTTGCAACATTGGGAGTTTTTTCAGAGGAGGAGGCGATAATGAGAGCACAACAACTCGAACTGATATACTCTCAGTCTGGCTTACTCTATGATATTTTTCCAGATGTGCCACGGTCCATCTTTGACAAGGCCAGACAAAAGTATGGACCACATGCCGATCATATAGTTGGTTCAACACAAGAAAATTCCATTGATCAATTGTCAAATAAATTGCAACAATTGTCGATACAACAGACAACGACCAACCAGACCTATGGTTCAGTTGTTTCCCTTAGCCAAACGTCGAACGTACATAGTGTGGAGTCGACCAACCCGAAGTCCAACCAGCAGCCTGAAGGAAAGAAAAAACAATGAAACAAGAAGGGTAGGGGGGATAAGAAACCCAACAACAATGTTGGCGGGGGAAACATAGAGAAGAGAAATTTGAAGTATCTATTTAATCTTTGCATGGAAGACCATCCGACTCACCTTTTCCCTCGGCTTGTAGAGGCCCAGAAGTTATTAGCACAACAACATTCTGTTGTGTTAACAAACCCATTTCCACATGGGAAAAATATGACTCAAGCCTCTTCGAGCGTGGACGGGGGCAATCAAGGACCCCCTCCATATTCTACTAATCCCTCGGCCACGAACGCTTATATGATGAAAGATGACGCTTTCATAGAAACTAGGGCACACGACTACGAAATGCCAAAATCTGTCAAAAAGGGTAAAAACGTCGTAAACCCATATGTTCCTCTCCCTATTGAGAAGACGATGGGTGAAACAATGACACGCATCCCGAAAGGGGCATTCAAGAAATCTTCCCATAATCTGAATGCGAGGTCCGCCAGAATTACTTTGTGGTGGAGGATTTGTCACAAACCCCTTCTAGGATGTCTACTTTGGAAGTCCTCTAGAGTTTCCCTTCGCAGAGAAAGGCTTTGTTATCTGCTTTGGGATCTGCAGAGACATGTAATCTGGGAATGATCGTCCTTGATATGACCGACTTGAAACGTCATCTCCCTTACCACGTTGCATTTCAGATACTAGTGGCTCACCCCACGAAATAATTTACTTGAAATATTTTTCGTACGGTGGTTGATGAGGGTGCCTCAACCTACGTGATGTCCTTGGCGTGTTGGAAGGCCATTGGCCAACCTGTTGTTTTTTTGTCACCTTCTCTACTTACTAATTTAGACGATCATTCTTTCATACCACATGGAATCATTCTTTCTTTTCCCATACAGTTATGAGGAAAGACCATGTGCGTCGAATTTGAAGTGGTCAATGTGACTCTCTACTACAATCTTTTGTTAGGAAGGAGTTGGACCTATGCAATGCATGCAGTGGTTGCCACACTTTTTCATCTCTTGTTGTTTCCACACGAGGGCCGAATTGTACCCATTGACCAGTTGTCCTTCTCCAGGCCTGAACCTTCATCGGGGGCATCCGCAGTCTCGATGATTGATAACCCTTAGCCCGACATCATCAACGTGGGGGTTGGTTTGTGCCCACCATTGATGGGTACTTTTAATTATCCACCTCCTTCTGGCGATGTCAAGTTTATATCGGCTACCCCCGACCAGCCTAGGGCTGGAATTTTTCAAGTGTCATCGTTCCGTACGACTTACTTTCATGATCCATGGACTCTTCCTTCCCCATCAGCCTTGATGGAATGATAGGGAATCCTGGCATTTCCATTCCCTTGTCCACGACAGAAGTTGTGTACAAAATTGTCCAGCAAGATTCAGTCGAATCCGATCTAACTCCCGCACAAGAGTTAGATCCAGTTCTCGAGCCTATTTGGGCTCAAGGTTCCCTTGCCACTACAAACTCTTTAGACTTGGTATTTCCCTCTGATGAGGCGATTATAGAGGCATTGAATAGTCCAGACATACCCTAGGATGATCTCCATCACAAATCTGATTTCCTCCCAGAGTTGAGAAGAATAGAGGCAGGTGAATTTGTGTTGACTATGACTGGAGAGAGGTCTTGTCCTGTTAATCCTCTGGATACGCACATAGTTTATTCCAAGGGTAATATGGCAATTATTTCCGAAACGATACCTATTGATATCTCTAGAACCCTTGGTGTCATGGAGAATGTTTTTGTTGGAGTGGAATGCTCCCTCGAGGAGAGTCAAATCTACAAATATTTATTTAAGGAATTCTGCGATGTTTTTGCCTAGTCTTACAAGGAAATTCCAGGCATCAATTCAAGAATCTCCGAACATGAGATAACGACTTATCCTGACGCCAAGCTAGTCCTACAGAAGCTTTGTCCAATGAATCCTCGGAAAGTGACAAATATTAAGGCTGAAGTAGAGAAACTTCTTAAAGTTGGTTTCATCTACCCCATATAGTTTGACGCAATGGGTGTCAAATCTCGTTCCAATTAACAAAAAATAGGGTACGATTCGTGTGTGCATGGACTTTCGTGACTTGAATAAGGCTTGTCCAAAGGATAATTTTCCCATCCCATTCATTGATCATATTGTCGATGAATGCGTAGGCTGTGAGGTCTTCATTCATGGATGGTTTTTCAAGATACAACCAGATCCAAATCAAACCTGAAGACCAACATAAAACAACTTTTATCTGTTTGTGGGGCACATTCGCTTATCGTAAGATGCCTTTTGGCCTAAAGAATGCTGGAGCCACTTTTCAGCCGGCCATTTCTTTTTCTTTCCACGATCTGAGACATATAGTTGAGGCTTATCTCGATGAGCTAGCGTCATGATCTCGCAAGAGAGTTGGTCATCCTGCACACCTCTGACTAATCTTTGAGTGATGTCGCTACTATCAGATTCGCTCGAATCCCAATAAATGTAGTTTCTGCATGACATCGGGTCGTCTTCCAAGTTTCATAGTTTCGACAACAGGGATCATGGTCGATCCTCTTAAGGTTGAGGCAATAGTTCAGTTTCCTCCCCCGTGCACAGTCCCTCAACTTTAAATCTTACAAGGGAAAGAGAACTTTCTTCGACGTTTTATTGCAAACTATGTCGAGATCACTAAAGGGTTCATGCATTTACTGAAAAAGAGAGTCTCCTTCTGTTGGGATGAAGTCGCTCAATGATCTTTCGAAGTGTTGAAACACACCCTTACGTTTTCCCCTCTGCTTCGGCCTCCCAATTATAATAAATATTTCTTATTTTACTTGGTTGCCGCAAAGTCGACCATTAGTATGGTCTTGGTTCAAGAATATGATCTGCTTAAAGAGCACATGATTTATTACCTGAGTCAAGGCCTAGTTGGGCCGGAACTCAACTATTCTCATGTTGAGAAGCTTGTGTTGGCAACAGTGCATGTTGTCCAACAGTTCTGTCATTATATCATGCTTCGCAAGACCATCGTCATTGTCATTGTGAACCCATTTCAATATGTGTTGACATGATGCATCATTGGTGGAAAGATCAATGGATGGATTGCTATCCTCCAGGAATTTGACTTGGATTTTTTTTCCACGAAATCCAAAAAGTCACTGGTCTTTGCGGAACTTATCTCATAAATTTCGTTCGAATCAGTTGATGTGACGCCCGAAGAATCGCCTATTAAAGGAGATATTTTTTTGATCGCATATTCGGACCCCTAGTATGGAGATATACTAGTATATCTCTAGACTTTGAAGTGCCTCACCTATGCATCTCGCGATGAGCATCGAAGAATATGCCATCAGGCACAAAAATATCTCATCCTCGATGACACTTTGTATCGTCGAGGTGTAGATTGTGTTCTTTGCCGGTGCCTTATACACAAAGAAGTGGAACTAGTTCTTAACGAATTCCACACTGGAGCATGTGGTAGTCATTTATTTGGTTTGGAAACAACCCAAAAGATTCTACGAGCCAGTTACTTTTGGACTACATTAATCAAAGATTGCGTTGAGTCGGTCAAGAAGTTCCACATGTGTCAGATCTTCTCTTGGAAGATGATGGAACATCTCACTCCCATGTTTCCCATCATTGTTGTTGGTCCCTTCACCAAGTGGGGAATTTATTTTACTACATGCCACCCGACTTCAGCCAGGGGGCATCGTTATATCATTGTAGCAGTAGACTACTTCACAAAGTGGGTCGAGGCTATGCCAACATTTAACAACGATGGAAAAACAATGACTCTCTTCATTTTTAACTAGATAATAGCAAGGTTCGACATCCCAAAGGAGATTGTCACTGACCATGGCATTCACTTCCAGAAAAAAATTATGTTCGAGTTAACATCAAATATTGGGTTGAAGCAAGAGCATTCATCACATTACTACCCACAAGTGAATGGTCAGGTGGAAGCTGTGAATAAGTCCCTGAAGACTATTCTGCAGTGAACGATCAATTATGCCAAGTCAAATTGGCATTTGATGTTATACTCGGCATTATGAGCCTACCAAACATCTATAAAGACTACCATCGGTTTCTCACCTTTTCAACTCATTTACGAGCTGGAAGCAGTCTTGCCTATCGAGTGCCAGATCCCGTCTCTAAAGTTGGCAGTAGAGTTATTTCTAGACACTTCCCCGCTTGAGGAATGCTTATTATATCTCGAGCAGCTCGATGAGAACTGTCGTGATGAAACCTTGGCCAACGAGGCTCACAAGCAACGATTCAAGTGTCAATATGATTGGTCCGTTCGTCCTTGGATTTTCTCTGAAGGTGACCTTGTCTTGGTCTACGGCCAAGGTAAGGATCCCCTAGGGGCAGGCAAGTTTAAATCCATGTGGTTCAGACCTTTCATTGTGAAGGAGATCTTAAAGAAGGGCATTTATCATCTGGTTGACTTTGAGGGAAATGCTTTGGCAGAGCCTAGAAATGGGCTCTACCTCTAGAAGTATTACTCGTAGGTTGGTCGCCTTGGGTGACTTCTTGTACATATGTATAGTTTTTATATAGTTATTTTTTATCTTTTTGTTTTATGGATGTGTCGTTATTTATGTCATATTTTTCAGTGTGGTAGATGTAAAGTGAATCGAAGGTGTTCTTTGGGTTCGCGAATGGTGCTAGCCGACACACTCAGAGGCTTTCTTCTGCAACTTGGGTTATTTTCACGCCTCAAGGCCAGTTGCTATCTTATGGAGGTATCTGTCTAGGTGACGCTATAAAAAATGTCACCGAGTACAACGCAATGATAGAGTTTCTTTGTGATGCTTTGTTGCATGGTATCTCTCACCTTCGGGTCTACTTAGATGCTCAGTTGGTTGTGTCCCAGTTGAATGTGGTTTACCATGTTTATTATCCTACTTTACACCGACGTTTCCTTAGGGTATGTCTCTTAGAACATTGCTTTGATTACATTACGTATATTCATGTTCCTAGGAGATTAAATCAAATAACAGATACTCTAGCTAATCAAGTATTAGATTGGCATGTTGCACACACAGAAAAACAAGCACACACATACACATGTACATACATTTGTAAATAAATGTGATCCATAACACATAAAATATGTAAATATATATATCTCAAAAAGTCTCAGAGTACATAGGTGGGTGTGAACACCTCAAAAATAGTAATCCGAATACATCACGAGGCTTATGCCCTAAAAAATATACAAAAATGTGCCCTCAAAACATGATGGTCCATCCTATCTAATCTCGGGGCCTATTGGCCCTTCTATAGTGAACAACGATGTTTTCCAAACGCCAGAAGAGTTGGACCCAAGTCCATGGCACCCAAACTACATGAGGCTGCATCAATGGCAGGAGATCCTCGATATCGACCATGGGAATAGAACGAGTGAGCATGGTGAGGTTCCACTCCCCCCATCTTATCACTCTCCCAGCCTCTCTGACTGGAGGTCCCCCTGCGGCTACTAGTCCACAGAATGCTGCTAGTACTGCCTCTAGTCGAAGACGTTGCCTAGTCCTCGAGAAGTTTGTTAGGTGCACAGGTCCCACATATGTACATAAAAGATACATAGTTGTCAGATACTCTAATACATAAAAAAATGATATATATAAAAGAAAATAAAAATTAAATAACCTTAAAAACACATGTACCTATCTCTCCTCACTCCTCTCCAGGAGGAACGAGCATATCCAGATCTCTAGAAAAGTTGATTCTAGCGTAGGGGTAGTCCTCTATCGCTTTAATATGTCATGCCCACCAGTCAAAAAATGTGTTGTCAAAGGCCTCTATGGTCCTTCCTCCCCCCTATCGTGGAAACAATGCTGCCCATCTACACATCGCTGGGAAGGAGGCCACATGCCCCTGCACTGTCTCTCTAGGACTAAGGCTGGGTACCCTCTCAAAGAAGAATGAGCATAGAATGGTACCAAACTCAAAGTTTTTGTTGCTACACTCACGACAATCTGTAAGTTGTCTCTTCATGCAAGTAATCATGGTCGTGCTCCAATCAAAAATGCGTGCGTCAAGGCACTGCATGGCACAATACATGTGCGCCCAGGAGGCCTAGTGGACAGTCGCAGATCCAGTGATCCACCCAATGAGTAGTAAGATCACCTTCAGTGATAGGTTGGTGATCTTGTTGATGGGCACTTGAGAACCTACTTTATCAGCGCCTGCCTCACAGTGCATCCCGATGTAGTCGGCGATGTTGAAGGGTGCATGAGGAAATGTATACAAGTTGACTGGTTCCCCTCTCCTCAAGAGGCTAGTCAAAAATTAAATATCCTCGGTCGTTGGAGTCAACGACTGTCCCTCAATCATGAACACCTCTACATCTGGGTGCCAGTAATCCACCAGGGCATTTAGTAGCCTAGGTTGTGCCCTCATAAGTGGACACTAGTAGAAATTCCATAGCCCGCACTGTTTTAATACGACAATGGCAGCAGGGTCCTCATTGACCAAGATATCAATCTCCTCGTGTTCCCTCTCCTTCCAGTGGGCATACATCATGTTACATGACAAGTCAAAGGGGGATTTAGCTCTTGCATATTTTTTTTTCCTTTATTTTGAGTGTGTACGTGAGTTGTTTTGGACACAGTCGCGTACAAGTAGGGAAGCCCTTTTTTAAGAAAGCACGCCCTCCATAAAACTAGAAAAAATGAAAAATTGAAGTATTGAAATGCAAGAGGGATGAGTTTATACTTACTTGGTCCAAGCGAAAGTTTGTTTCGTCCTCTGAAGCTCTGGGAATCAACTTTTTTAGTAAAGGGGTATTTTTTACCTCTTGGTTAATTTTCAAATTGTAATGGTGAAAATGAGTTGTCAGCTTCTATTTATAGACTTGTTTGGCCCTTTTTGCCACCTTTTTGAACCCTTTTTGTCGTTTTCTAGCTTAAAAATAATTTAACTCGGTTCTTGAGTTTCTTATTGGATGTTATGATGCACTTCACTTTTGGTTTGGTAACCTTTTTGGGAGATGGGTCACTTTGAAAGGTCCTTTGGTAAAAGTCATTTTTCCAACTTTTTCCAAATCTCATTGTCTTTTCTGCGTTTCCATAAGATCGATCCCACCGAAGTGAGACACAGAACTACATTTGTCGTTTTAAAGGTGTCATGATTAGGTGGTAGAGCCTACCTTTACATGGACGCCCTAGATATATCCTTGTTGCATTTTGGCGTCCATGTTGTCCCTAATAACTTTAGGCTCGGGAGTCCTTGTTAGTCATTTCATGATTACGAGATTGAGCCTCATTTTTCTGATGCATCATCACTCTTGGTTTGACCCTCGGGGCTCCCAAAAAGAGCATACTTTTTGTCTTTCAATCTCACTTTGAAATCCAAAAGCAACATTCGACGAGATTACATTTATGATTTTCAATCTTGTCTGGATTAACTGAGAAAAGTAACCTCTTGGAGTCTTCTTTAAGCCATTTTCAGACTCTCTAAACATGAAAATATTGTCGAGCGATCTTGTTATCCTTCATGCTCACCAAACTAAAACTTGAAGGCACGTCTATCCGGCGGTATTTTACCCATTTTTCGGTTTGGATGGTCAATTTTACGAACAAAGGTATACTCTAGGATCTTCAGTTCGCTAGAAGAGTATTCCCATGTATAAGTTTAACACTTTTTCGGGCCTGAGGGACTAAATTTACGAAAAAGGAACATTCTCCTTGGTTTTGGTTTATCACCTTTTTTGGGCCTTGGATATTACTTATGAAAAAGGAACCCCCATGGAGTCCATAGTTAAGCTCTTTTCAGAGTCTCTAAAATTGAAAATATCTCTGAGTGACCTTGTTCCTTCACAATTGTTAAATTGGTCCAAAAGAGCATCTACTGGCACGAGTTTACCCATTTTTCAGGCCTGTATATTATGCAGGGAAAATGATCCAGGTGGATATCGGTGGCCACCCACCTTTTCCAACTAGCTTACAACAAGCTTCTGCCAATTTTGGCAATTTACTATTTTTAGCAGGTTTTAACTTCTGGGGCCATTTTGAGGGCCTAAATGAAGGTTTTTTGAGATCGAGGTTCTCAATCTTAGCCGAAGGCATGATTGAGCCCCCAAAATGAATCTCCTCGACAATAAATCTCCAACAAGCTATTATACGCCTAAAATAGAGATCGTATGCAAAAGTTACGACCCCGGGAAGTTGATGTACTAACTTACCCAAATGGGGCCCACATAACTTTTGTTGCTTCATCTCCTAGGGTTAGGTTTTTGGATGTGTAGGACTTTTGGAATTCTCGTTTATTGTAAAAATTCCTTCAGAGCCTCATTGTAATGATCTTCTGGCGAATGGGAGTAGCCGTCACATCTCTTCTCAGAGATAAGATGCCACCATTCTAGCGAGTTTTTCACTCTGTATTTTTACAGTCTCTGTACATTTCTTTCATTAATAGAAATCGTATATTACTGTATATCTGTGTTTATGGTTGCATCTCTGATACATTTATTTTATATTATAAAATATTTGCGATATCTCTGTGCATTTCTTTATTATATCTCCGATCTCATTTCGTGTCGAAAATAATCCGGATCAATGGTATCAGAGCAGGCTGCTCTTGATTGTTTTTTCAATGCATGTCCCCGACAAAGTCCGAGTATTGCAATTTGGGTCTCGAGCTTGTCTCTCTTAAAGACAATCACTCTCGCACACCCAAGAAACCCTCAATGGAGGAAGAAAAGAAAAACGATGGAGCAGACGATCCTATCAATTTGTTGCTTGAGCAAGCTCTCATGCGACAAAGGGACGAAATGATGGAGAATTTTTCCCACATTCTTAAACGCCTGCCGATAGCATCATGCACATCTTCATCAAGTGGCCACTTTGGAGGCACTTCGCCTTTCAAGGTAAAAGTTAATTTTGATATTCCTGTATTTGAAGGACATATAGATGCAGAAGCCCTAGAAAAATGCTTAACTCTGCTAGAAGGTTATTTCTCTGTTCATAATTTTTCCGACAAAGAAAAGATCACCTTCACACTCCTTAAATCTCTCCCTCGTGTCAAACATTGGTGGGAAACATACTGGGAGCAAAGTTCCGCAGAGGAGTCTGGAATATATGGGGCCGATCCCACTTGGGATTTTTTTGTGGAGGCGGTAAAAAAACAGTATTACCCTATTGGCAACTATGAGGACCAGTGCATGAGATGGACCACACTGCGGCAAGAGAGGGGCCAAGCAGTTCTGGAGTTCTCCAATACCTTCCATACCTTGTGCACCAAGCTGTGTATCAAAGACTCCGAGCGACATTTGGTTCTGAAATATTGTGGGGCTTTACACAGATACATCCAGACTGAAATGGATTTTCTGGACATCTCATCACTCGGTGTTGCTTATCAATATGCTGTTAAAATTGAGCAGAAATTTAAGCACCAGAACAAATAGGAGTTCGGGTCTGCAAATCCGCAACAACCAAAGTATGACAAAGACGACCCTAACAAACAGTCTCCCGAAAACCAGTCCAAGACATGGGAAAAGAAGGGTCATGGGAAGACAAAGAAGGACACCGGAAAATGGTGCGATTTCCACAAAATCCCTTGGCACAACACCGATGAATGTCACTCAAAACAGCCATTGGTGGCCGAGATCAAAGACAAGGAGCTGAACCCTGATTCAGAATCTGATTCTGAAAATACTGGTAAAGGACAGATCATTGACGCAGACCCCACTTCTATTTTCGTGACCGCAACAATTCAAACTGAATAACCAACAGATCCTGAAGAAGGGGAGCATCATTTTCATTCACAGATGTGGGTGAAGGGGACCTCGCTACATTTTATTGTTGATAACGGAAGCTAGAAGAACCTCATCTCAGCAGAGGTCGTCAAACAATTGGGATTGTCGACAACACCACACCCGCAACCATACAACATTCGGTGGCTTCGCCAAGGACGAGATCTATGTGTCAGCCAACAATGTCGATTATCATACGGCATCCAACCCTTCAAGGATAAGGTATTATGTGATGTTTCCCCATTGGATGTCTGTGATGTGCTCTTGGGCCAACCATATATGTGGAGACACCATGTTGTTTATGAGTCTCGACCCCGTAGTGTCATTGTTAATTTGGGGGGTCATCTCTACAGAATAACAGAGGTACTTTCAAATACTGTTCCACCTAAAAAGTTTCGCAAGGTAGTATCTCATACTGCAAAATTCAGCTTCTTCACAATTTGTTCAAAAGGAGAACAAAAGGACACTGCAACCACTACAGCCTTGCCCCAATCACCTTCTATCCAACAGAAGCAGGTCGAAAAGGTTGCAGAAAAGCACAAATATTCCTTCTGCACATCATCCTCTCATGCATCTCGACTTGTTGAATAGCCTCAACCTCAACAGGTTCGTGATAGACTTCCACAAACTGAGCAACGCGATGTCTCCAACAAGACAAGCAGCTCACCAAGATGCAGATTGAACAAACGTTTTTCCTTCTCCCCTGGGAACTCAACGCAATGGAGACCATTTATTCCTAAGGAGGGAGGCTTGATCCACATGGATATCAATGCCCACCCACCTTTTCCAACTGGCTCACAACAACTTTCTGCCAATTTTGGCAATTTACTATTTTTAGTAGGTTTTAACTTCCGGGGCCATTTTGAGGGCCTAAATGAAGGTTTTTCGAGATATAGGTTCTCAATGATAACTAAAAGCATGATTGATCCCCCAAAATGAATCTCCTCGACAATACCTTTCCAACGAGCTATTATACGCCTAAAACAGAGATCGTATGCAAAAGTTACGACCCCGGGAATTTGATGTACTAACTTACCCAAACGGGGCCCACATGACTTTTCGTGCTTCATCTCCTAGGGTTAGGTTTTTGGATGTCTAGGACTTTTGGAATTCTCGTTTATTGTAAAAAGGCCTTCAGAGCCTCATTTTAATGATCTTCTAGTGAATGCGAGTAGCTGTCACATCTCTTCTCAGAGATAAGCTGCCACCATTCTAGCGAGTTTTTCACTCTGTATTTTTACAGTCTCTGTACATTTCTTTCATTAATAGAAATCATGTATTACTGTATATCTATGTTTATGGTTGCATCTTTGATACATTTTTGTTATATTATTGAATATCTGCGATATCTCTGTGCATTTATTTATTATATCTCCGATCTCATTTCGTGCCGAAAATAATCAGGATCAGTGGTATCTCTGTTCACAATTTTTCCGACAAAGAAAAGATCACCTTCGCACTCCTTAAAGATCTCTCTCATGTCAAACATTGGTGGGAAACCTACTGGGAGAAAATTTTCTCAGAGGAGTCTGGAATATACGGGGTCGATCCCACTTG
>ML791022.1:190318-201507 GCA_009831015.1 Picea engelmannii | reverse complement strand
TTCAAGAGGAAGAGGACGTCCCAAGCCTAGGTCATCTACACCTAGGGTCGTTTTCTTTTAGGGTTTGATGAAAGAGCCTTGCCTTAGCAACACTCTCCCTCTTTAAGCCCTCTTGTCTTGATTTTGTATTTCATTTGAGCTAGCTGTTTGCCAGGAAGGAGGAGAGAGCACGAAGCCTTGCTTTGGCAACATCGGAGTGAGCCTCTCTCCCCTAGGGTTATGATTTTGAAGCATTGTTTTAGCAGCACTTCAAAACTTATCCCTCTAGTCCTTTAAATCTCACCTCCTTCAACTCTTGCGTCCTTCATTTATGACTCCATTAAACCCTAAGGCACTGATCTAAGTCCTCCAACGTTGAAGTGAAGCTAATCAAACCACGCTCTAAACTCTTTAAAATTCAAACCCTAAACCTAAGTTGTTGACGTCATCATTGGATATTTCATCTTTAATAGAGCAACGTTTTAATTTATCAGCAATAGAATGGTGGTTTAAAGCATTTATTAATGAAGTGTTGATTGCTTACATTGAATGCCACATCATTCCAATATTTATTGGTGAAGTGTTATATCTTTTCATATGCTATTGATAAACATTGACTTCGTCAACATTTATTGCTAAATTGCTTGTATATATTTATCAGATAGTCTTATGAAGTACAAACCCATTGAATATATTCATCATTGGATATTTCATCTTTAATAGAGCAACGTTTTAATTTATCAGCAATAGAATGGTGGTTTAAAGCATTTATTAATGAAGTGTTGATTGCTTACATTGAATGCCACATCATTCCAATATTTATTGGTGAAGTGTTATATCTTTTCATATGTTATTGATAAACATTGACTTCGTCAACATTTATTGCTAAATTGCTTGTATATATTTATCAGATAGTCTTATGAAGTACAAACCCATTGAAATATAGCTTGCATATATCTTTTTGTTGTTGTCTTGTTCCAGGCAGGTGTTCTTCATTGGGGATTTACTTTATTATTGGCTATTTAGCCGGGACTTTTTGTTTGGGTGGTGACTTGTGAAGGGGGGAAAACCTTATCTTGGTCTTGTTATCGCACAGTTTGTAGTTTAGGTTAAAGGCTAAAAGATAGAGGCCAAACTGGAGTAACAGGAACCTTCCCCGCCCAATGTCACCACAATGGGGAGGTTCTTTCTATTAAGGGGGGTTATCCCAGGGGAGACGTCCCCGGTAACCTAGGGTTTTGAAGAGGCTAAGGTATAAAGTCAAGGTCAAAGTTTCCTCCTCACAGGTTACCACCAAGGTCAGAAAGTTCGGTTAATCAGCCAATAAAGAAGTGTATGCCCAAAAGAGAACACATGCCCGGAACAAGACAACAATAAAGAATATATGCAGGCTATAATACAGTCGGTTAGTACTTCATATAATTATCTGACATTAATAAATAAGCAATGTAAAACAACAGGTATTAATGAGATCAATGTTTTGTCAATTAGCTATGGAAAAGTATCAACTCATCAATAACTACTGAGGTGATGTGGCTAACAATGTATCTAATCAATACTTTACTCAATAAATGCTTTAAATCATCACCTAATTGCTTATCATCAAAATATGCTGCGTCAAGATGGATTATTCAAGTGTGACGTCAGCCTAGTTAGAGTTAGCTAGTTAGTTAGGGTTTCAAAATTTAAAGTTTTGAGAGTTGTTTTGAGCACTATCACTTCAACGTTGTGTGTCTAAGATCAGTGCCTAGGGCTAGATGGAGTCAATTAAGGAGAGGACACAAGGTTTTGAAGGGATAAAGACTAAGGACAAGAGGGAAGGGTTCTAGAGTGCTACAATGGCAGGGCCTTAGAATCAAAACCCTAGGGGAAAGAGGCTCACTCCGGTGTTGCTTAAGCAAGGCCTCATGCTCTTTCCTCCTTCCTTAGGTCAACTTGGCAAAACTGCTAGCATAAAAGATAAGTCAAAACAAGAGGATGAGGTGAGGGAAAGTGTTGCAATGGCAAGGCTTTATCACCAAACCCTAGAAGATGGGCGGCCCTAGGTGTAGATAAGCTAGGCCTAGGACGTCACCCCCTCCTTAACCTTTAAAAATTAAAGCTAGCTTAAGGGAAGAAGCAAGAAGAGTGTAGCAAAGGCTAGGCTCTATCTTCCTTCTTCAATGGCTTGAAAATTTCTCTCTAAGGGGACATGAAACAAGGACCTACTTTTGTGCTTGTCACCTAGGGTTTTAAATCAGCAATTTTATAAGTAAATGCAAGAATATACACCTACAACCATTCAATTAAGAATTTTTGCAAGAAAAACACTTACATATCATGAAGAAAAGCATGTGCAAACCCTAGTTCTAAACCTTCCTTCAAGAGAAATGCCAAAATATGCCAAGAAATCCTTCCATCAACAAGTGCGCCTCACTTTGAAAGACCAAATACCCAAGTAGGGAGAAAAAATCAGACCTCACAAGTGTGAGTTGTTTTTGTTATCTTCAAATGAGGGAAAAACATCCTCAATATATAGTATATCATGACCTATAATTAAAATTAGATCATTAAAAATAGCCGACAAGGCTATAAACCAAAAAATCATACTATTTTCACATTAAATGTTTTCTAAAACCCTAAATGAGCAAAAGATGAGACGTCAAGCCCTCTTGAGGGAGACGTTAGACCCTTTTGGGGCTAGTGCAGCATCCAGAAGTCAAATGTTAGCCCTCCTTGGGCTTCTCCAAGCTACCACACATGCTAGTTGTCCTGTCAAACTGCCACACGCTCAAGATGAAGTCAATGGCTCCTGGGTGACGTCCTGGCCATCAAAGGGAAAACGTTCCATCTAAAATGGGTCAACCCCCCTGGGCTGGGCTCAGCCAAAGTGTCCTGGTGGAACATCCTTCTTCTTCTCATGTGCAAAGGCTCGACCAATCACTGTCCTGTCTCTGCCCCTGATGGGGTCCCAGCAACCATTTGATGGGCTCTTCAGCCCCATGGAGGTCTGAACTAATCATCTCCCCATGTGTACCAGTCCACTTGGTACCTGTCCGTCAGGCATGGTCCTACACATCAAAAACTTCGCCCTCCATGGGCTCATTAGTCACAGGGATCATAGCAATGTTAATCACGTTTCATCATTAATGTTATCAAACATATGCATAAAAACTTTGATATATCATTCAATAGCTCAAAAATATTACAAAGACCTAAAATACAAAGTCGAAGAAAAAGACAAAATACCCTATTGGGCCAATATCCATAAGAAAAGGAAAGTCTCCAGAAGGTATCATCCAAGCCATGTAAAACGAGGTGATGTGGTCAAGGGATGTCTAGACATACGGGTATAGTGAAAGACAAGGAAGCATGATATTACCTGTGGGTGCCTTTGTAGAAGGCGAGTTGTACCCGTCATGGATGCAATTCTTTCCAAGCCCTTTATTGCCATGTTCTTTCTTTTCTTTATTGCTTTTTTCTTTTTATTTCAAGGTCTAACTAGAGGACACTGCCTTGGCATGGTGACCAGAGCTAACAGTGTTACCCACAAGCACTTTCACAAAGATGATAAAGTTGGCTCGTGATGAGACCCCCTTTCCCTTGGCCATGCAACCAAAGGTCACTGCCCTAGCGTGGTAACCAAATAGTGGCAATGTCATTATGTTAGGTACTCATGAACATAATAGGCTGGCTCGTGATGAGACCCCCTATCCTCTTGGCTAGGTCTTGTTTTTGTTATTTTTTTTCGGGTCCCTCTTGTTTCTTGCTGAGAGGCCTTTTATTGCCTTCTCGGGGATCCCTGGGCGAGGCATCTCTAGGTTTCATTTTTATGGCTTTTGTCTTTTACCAGCTACTTTTACCTTCTGGGCTTTTATCCCCTTCTTCCCACGAGATAAGGTAGCAACCCCACAAAAAGATCATCCTAATGACTGGACTAGGGGAATGGGACAAATGAGTGGGAGATAAGATGAAAAGGTGATAATATGATGGGAGCGGACGATGGCTCTTCAGAAATCCCCCCGGTGGCAAACCAAAACCTATGGGTACAGGCTTGCTAGGACACCCTGTCAATCCCCCCAACCATGGTCAAGTGGGTCAATGTAAGATCCAAGCAGCTGTCAGAAATAAAAGGAGTAAGATGCAGATATCTAAAGGATATAATGGTAAAAAATGACACATACCATGATACCTGGACCAATTACCTCATGAAGCAAGAGCCTTCTCTAATACAAGAGCAGGCCGATGGTGATGGATGTTGTTGTTGCTGACAAGACAAATCTGATGAAGGAGAAGAAAGATGGGCCCTCCAGGGCCATGCTCAGGTCAATCCTGCTCTCGGTGCTCCATGTCTAGGACCTGTGGGCCTCGATACATGATCTCCTAGTTATCTCATGAAATCGGGGATAACAGGTCTTATTAGCCTTTTTGACTCTTCAAAACTACAGGTCACCAGGGACGTCTCCCCTAGGCCTAACCTCCCTAAAGAGAAAGAACCTCCCCATCGTGGTGACATTGGGTGGGATAGGTTCCTGTTACGCCAGTTTGGCCTTAAAACTTATAGCCTTTTTCCTAGCTACAAACTGTGCGATAACAGGACACAAGAAAAGGGCTTTGAGGTTAAAATCTTCTAAGTATGTCCTTACTAGAGATGGATTAGGATGGAAAAATCTTGATGGGGTTATCCTTAGATGTGTGGATGACATTGAGTCAAAGAAAGTAATGGATGAATTCCATGGAGGTTTTTGTGGTGGACACTTTGTTGCTAACACTACTACCCACAAAATCCTCAAAGCAGGATATTATTGGCCCACCATATTTTCAGACGTACCTCAGCTTGATCGGAAATGTGAGCCATGTCAGATTTTCACAGGAAAGCAAAAATTAGCAACACTCCCTTTGCAACCAGTGGTGGTTGAAGCACCTTTTCAGCAGTGGGGTTTGGACTTCATCAGGAAGTTTAGTGATAATTCAAGTAATGGTTATTTATGGGTTCTCACAGCTACAGATTACTTTACAAAATGGGTTGAAGCCATTCCTACAAAGTCAGCAACTGAAAAGGTAGTGATGGATTTCCTTGAAAACCAAATCATAACCAAGTTTGGGGTTCCATCAAAGATAGTGACAAATAATGCCAAGGCCTTTCGTTCAATAGAAATGTCATCCTTTTGTTTCAAGTATGGTATTATCTTGTCACATGCATCAGATTATTATCCCCAAGGAAATGGTCAAGCAAAGTCAAGTAATAAAAACTTAATGACCATTGTTAAGAAAATAGTCGGTGAATACAAGAAGTCTTGGGATAGTAAAATCAAACATGCATTATGGGCTGACAGAATAACAAAGAAAGCAGCTACTGGAAAGAGTCTGTTTGAGCTAGTATATGGATTGGAGGCTAGGTTGCCAGTGCACCTTAGACTTCCTACTTATGGGTCAGTTGAGGACATTTCCACAGAGCAGGATGCAGTTCAGAACAGGGTCAATCAGATCATTGAGTTAGATGAAATCAGACGAAAGGCTTATGATCAGAATTGCAGAAGTCAAAGCAGGGTTAAGAAAGCTTTTGACAGGTCAGCCAGACAGAGGGACTTCATGGTTGGTGATACAGTTTTGTTATGGGATAAAGGCAAAGAGAAACCTGGAAAACACGACAAATTTGACAGTTTATGGTTAGGGCCATATTTGATCAGAGAAATAGCAGGGCCGAATTCTTTTCATCTCAGCCATTTGAATGGTGAGCCCATTAACATTCCACAGAATGGGCAGCAACTCAAGCTCTTCTACAAATGAGGGGCAACTTGGTGTCCAAAGGGACACCCTCTGTAACGTATCTCTAACCCTTTTTTTTGTATTTCAGTTTTGTATTATTTCATTCATTGTGTAAATGTATACTTAGAAATTTTTATGTACTATAGATTTCACTTGTTGTAAAATATTGATGTTGTATGTTAGTCATCTCATTTTGTAGATGTTGCATAAAGCATTCATTTGTTTAATCATGTATATATGTATTCTTATGTTGGTTATTGGTGAGCACTCTGTTGTAGGTGTTGGATTCTCGTATGCTCTCCGTCTCAAGTGAGAGGATCGAACACACATCCCCATGTGGAGCTAGATGTTGACTGCCTCTCCAACATAGGTGGTCAACTCCATGTGCCATGAATAGATGCATCATCAGATGCCAATTTGTCGAAGATTTTGGTCCTAGAGGGCATTGTTTGGCCCCAACACTTCTTTTTGTAACTGGAATTTCCGCACCCCTACGTGGGTTAATAATGTAATAGGTCTGCATGAATCATGTCTAGGTCAGTTACCTTGGGATTGGTTCACTGGTAGAGTTCCATTCACCGAGGGTTTTTTATCCTCAATTTATCAATTGGGCTTTTCAGCCTTATTGATTTCCCTTGAGCTTTTCCCTCACACTTGCAATAATTCCTCCAAAGTGGTGAACAGTGTTTCAGTGGGTTTATCTTTTGGTAACTATTATAGGGAATCATTGTAAATGACCATGCAAGACATATTAGAAAGTTTCGCGGAATTCCTTCGAGTCTAGTATAGTTTTTTTTAAATTAATTAATTTTTAATTAAATTTCCCTAAGTTTGGAGGTTTAATTATTTAATCAATTAATTATTTTTGAGCAAAAATTGTAAAAACTAGGTCCTTGGACTTTTGATAGGGGTATTTGTGCTCAAAAGAAATAGAATGGCACCCCCCACATCCATGGACCAAGTTTCAGCTCAGTTGAACAACTTTTTCCATGGGTTTGTCCACCCGGAGTGTCAGTCACTCTAAAACAACAATTTTAATTGATAAAGTCCAAACATGGTAAAATTGTAAAAATGTAATAATGAGTTAAAAGGATGTTTAATGATGGATAGAGGTTAGAGAGAGACTTCCTAAGAACAACCTAACCACCCAACCTTGATCTAACCCCTTTCTACCCTTTCCCCCCTCTCACCCTCTTCAAAAGTGACGCCCTACGGGGAAGTTACGCCCTCCTTGAGGAGGGGACGTGGTAACCTTGGGTTTCCTTGGTCTTGGAGCATCCCTCTTGGGTGGTGTGCTCTCCCTCACCCCCCTTTTCACTCCTTCCCTCATCCCAACACCCTTTCCCTCATCTCTCACCCTCCATCTTCTCCTCATCCCCAAAAAGTTACGCCCTCCTAGGAGAAGTGCGCCCCCCTCCATCTAGAAAATTCCCAAATAATTTTTAAAAAATTATTTGAGCCCTCACCTTCCTTGGCACTTATCCCAAGGCCTCCCACACCCCTTTTGCTTGATCCCAACATTTTCCACCTTTTCTACACCTAGATCTAAGATCTAAACCCTAGGAGGTGCGCCCTAGCCTTGGGATCTCATCTTATGCTTGGTGGTGAACACTTGGCATTGATCCAAGAGATGTAGGTTTGTCTCTCCAAGTATAAATAGATCCCTCTCCTCACTCCCAACTCACCATATATTGAGCTAATGTTATGCTACTTGATTTCTCACTCTCTCTCTCTCTTTCTTTCCACATTTTCCATTCTCTAGCTCTTAGGGTTTTGGAGATAGTTTTCCCCAAGATCCTCTTCTTGAGTAATAAAGAGAAAATTTTGGAGGACAATTGGAAGATTTATGCACATGCTTTTTCTTGCCATACACATGAGGTAAAGTTGTTCAAATTTTTTTGGTGATTGCATCCATTGGATCCTAAGGTAAAATGTTATTTGGGTAGATCTAGTAATGCACATGCTTGTAGATCTATATATCTTGTTATGATAGATAGGATTGAAATGTCATCTTGTTAGTATATGCAACATATTATCTCTTGTATGCACATCATCTCTTGAGTTTTGCAGGTTTAGCTTCAAGGGTTTCATTGGGAACACCTCAAGCAAAAAGACTCCCTTGAGACACATACAAACTCCATTCCTTTCTCACTTTTTCTCTTCTTCTATATTGTTGTTCATTTCCATATATATTTCAGCTAGTTTAACCTAGCAAGATAGGTCATTTTTATCAAATATTATAAATTTTTCTTAAGAAAAAATTTTTCCCTAAAAAGGCAAAAGTTTTTATTCACTCTTTTGGTTGTGTGTAGCATTTCCAGCAAGGATACCTTGCTGGTTTTTGCAGGTTCCGATCTGGTTGAGAGGGGTTTTGGCTACCCAAACGCATCCACACAACACTCAAAGACCCCCCAAAGGGATTGGTAGCTATTTCTCAACCTCCTTCTTCAATTTTTAAGCATTCTTGTTCATTTCTTCTCCTTCTTTCTTGCTTTTAGTGGCTCATAGTTGTGGGAGAAGGAGTGGTACGGCCTCCTCCCACGTGTGAGCCTTGGGTTAGCTAGGATTTAGCATAGATCTTGCATTTTTTGCATTTTTCTTTCCTTTTGATCTAGGACGTGGGGTTTGGTAGATGAAAGCCATCTCCCAAACTCTAAGACGTGGGGTAGGGTTTTGCTTTGCTTGGTTTGTTTGTTTCTTTTCCTAGCTTTCTTTCTTCTTGCTTGCTTGCCTCTCTCTTTTTCTCAATATTTCCTAATGATTAAGCAAGCTAATTAATTGCCTACTTATTGGGAGAGGAATACCCCAAAGGTAAGGCTAGGGTTTAACATGTCATTGATGATCTAAATGCTTAATGTCTAAAATATTCTAGATCTAGATCTCATACATAATCAATCTTTAGCTTAAGCCTATTGGGCATAACAAATTAACTAGATATCTTTGCATGCTTAAAGTTCTTCAAAGTTTAATCTTTATCTTAGATGCTTAGATCTATAACTCTAATTGCTTAAATATTTCAATAAGTGAATGGTGTTTTCCTTTCATGCTATGATCTATTAAGGCCACTTGCCACATATTGGAAGCAACTTCATCATTAAGTTAATAGTGTAGGCAAACACTTAAATTTTATTTCTCACACTTAGTGCTCATATCCAAATGCTCTTAAACATAAGATAAGTGTGATTATCCTTCATTTCTTGGTTGGCAAGTTGTTCTTGCCCTTGTAATTTATTTCCTTAATTTGCAAGCTATCTATTGGTGCAACTAGTTGATTTGCTCTCACATAGCATATATGTGTTAATGCCCTTTCATTTGTAAGCTTAATCAACACTTTTTAGGCTGAAGTGAGTTTCGGCCAAGTCACTAAATCACATTTTAAAAGTGTCATAAAAATTTTAAAACACTCCTAAAAGTCTACCTAATTCATATCTTAACTTAATAGAATTAATAGGGTACCTTAGACCACCATCTTCACCATCTAAAACGGGTATTGAGGAGGGCAACGAACGGTGATAGGCCGGGGACGGTCTCGTGGCACGAAGGAGTGTCATTTCTGTAAAAACTCAATGCTTTGGGTTGACTGTGACAGCTAGGGTTAGCCTCATTGCTACACTATCTTGAGCATCCAACAGTCATTTGGCAATAGGAGGAGGAGGCTTTGGTAAAAACTTAAAGGTAACTAAAATCTAAAGATCTTAAGAAACCTTTAATAATCTAACCTTGGGCTTAATCATATAAAACATTTTGTGGGTTAAATAACTAAGAGTAGGTCATATCCATAACACTTGTGCTTAAAACGTCTAAATCTTATTTGTTGATGAGTTGATGATGATGATGATGTGTTGATGATAATCTCAGAAATGTGATATGATGCTTTGATCTCCTTATATCCTACACACCAATACTTAAAAGTGGTTAGCTTGCTTGTTGTACTCTAGCATTCTTTACTTGTAAATCTTGTACTTAATATTTGATTTAATTATTCTTTTGTATATCTTGTAATCATCTTTGTAACGAAACACCTTAACATCTAGTTGACCCCTTGCCCAACCTTAGGCACTAGTCCTAGTTGACTTAGGGAAAGGCTTGCTTCACATGCGAACCCTTGCATCTTGCATTGTTGCCTTAGCATTATAGGATAGACTCCCTCTAACCTTAAGAAATTAAAATCAACTCCTAGAGCCTAACCTTAAAAATTATCTAGAAACTAGGGACTAGCCCCCTTGGCTTCCCTAGGAGTGAGCCTAGACGGAAGAGGGTTCGGTCAAAGTGACAATGTGGGCTGTGAACCTAGGCATTGTGCCTCCAAGGGCACACTAAGTGAGCCGGACTTAGTGCACGTTTGCAACTGTATATAAGGACGGCAACACCACCATTAACCTCACTTAAGCTAGGCACTTTTCCTTCTAAGGTGAGTAATTAATTAATTAAGTCCCCCATTAACACCTTTTCATTCTATTTCTTCGTTGACTTAGGCTTAAGAGACATTTCCTATGCTTTTGGCTTAATTCATCGTTTAGCCATCAATTCTCCCTTATTTCTCCTCTCGTTCCCTATTTGTACCTGACTATAGTCTACGTGAACAAATAGACTACTAAGTCACTCCCTGTTGGCCTACTCTTGGGAACGGGACATCACAGTCCTCCCTTCCCGAGATTGCTTGTCCTCAAGCAACATCAATCCTAGGTGCTGCAAAATATGCTCCCCCTCCCACGTGGCATCCTCCACTGGAAATCCCCTCCATTTAACCAAGCACTCCCTGATGACCCTGTTCCTCAACTTGCACTCTCTCTACTCGAGCACCTCCTCTGGCACTAACTCCAACTGGCCCTCCTCATTTAAGGGTGGCAACTCCTCTGAAGTGTTGATTTGTTGTCCCACTTCCTTTTTAAGTTAAGAAACATGAAAGACGTTATGAATCTTGCTACCCTCTGGTAGCTCTAGCTCGTATGCCACCTCGCCTAGTCTCCTGATGACTTTGTATGGCCTGTTATCCCCGATATCTAGGGATAACTAGGAGATCATGTCTCGAGGCCCACGTGGTCCTAGACATGGAGTACCGAGAGCAGGAGCGACCTGAGCATGGTCCTAGAGGACCCATCTTCTTCTTCTCAGCCAGATTTGTCCTACCAGCAGCACCAGCCTCCATCACTACCGGCCTGGGCTTGCATCAGAAAAGGCTCTTGCTCCATGAGGTAATTGGTCCGAGGTATCATGGTATGTGTCATATTTGATCATTATGACCTTCTTATGTATGCATTAGATCTCTTTCATTTCAGATAACTGCTTGGACTTTACACTAATCCACTTGACCATTGCTGGGGTGATTGATGGGGTAGCTTAGCGAGTTGGTATCCATGGGTTTTGGTTGGCCACCAAAGGGGGTTTGAAGGATCATCGTCCGCTCCCTTCATACTATCACTTTTCCATCTTATATCCCGCTCATCCATCCCATTCCCCTA
>ML791022.1:133936-158858 GCA_009831015.1 Picea engelmannii | reverse complement strand
CGTCAGCCTGCATCATCAACAATCGTATCAGAACATGTCCACATCATATCATCAAATCAAATATACTAAAATCACAGTAAACAATCAACCCCAAAGCACACTCCCTGACTCGATCCGGAGTCCAAGGGGTCCCGTCGATGCCTTTGCATCCTCAAGGTCAAAAACCCTGCACACTCAGTAAAATCGAGTCAATAGCACCTATCCATGTCAAAGCAGTGAAACATCATGTCATCTATCATATCGCATCATAATCAAGGATAAATGTTTTCTTATCATAAAACTCCAGATCACTTGCGAGCAAGTGTCCTCAAAGAATAAGTTTTCTTGGTGCGCTAGAGCGGGATATTACAGCATGTCCTACGGTTCGAAGTTGTGGAGTGTGAATCTTTACTTAAGATGATAACCATGTTCCTCAACAATATATTACACTATGCCTTTGATTCATCAAGGCTTATGTTGTACTAGGGTGTTCATGGTTATAACAGTCTGTGAAGTGTGATGATGTTCATATTCATGGACCTTGGAGGTCGCCATAAAAAGGGAGGATTTGATACATTGTATGGACTCGTGTGTTCTCAAAACCCTTCTAAATTCATATGCTTCCATGTAATCCATGTGTACAACAAACCATTATGGCAATAGTACCAATGCTTATGAGATGTGTCATGTTATCACACAAACATGCATTTCTTGAGACGAAGTCCTAAAGCTCAAGTGTGCCCTCGATGAAACTAAGAGGGAGGCAATTTTCACCTCACCAACCCTCTTCTACACTTTAAGTCGACTCTCCTCCTGCTCAAGGGGGTATTCCCTAGGGTATGATTGCTAGGATTTTAAGGCAATGAATTCCAAGATGATATGAAGAGTAAATCCAACAAAATGGTTTTGAATTTGATTAAGAAAATCAGACTGATGGAAGGACTAGAAACTAGTGCCTTTTCATTGGGCATGTGGGATCAACTAAGGCTACTCATTTAGAAATTACACGTGAAATCAAAATGACAAGTAGGGTAGTCCACTACAAAACCTAATTAGTCACCCTACTTGCTCAACAAGTTTCAAGAAGTTCAAGGGAATATTTCTCCACTAGAATTTCTCCAATGTCTTTGAGAAGGGTTTTATCCAAGAAGGTAGAAGAGGGCGCACCCAAACCACTAGAGAAGAACACCACATTTGCAACCATTTAAGATAAATAACCACAAGAAAATGAAGATACCACTTACTCATCACATCACACACAAATACATTCATCCATTGAACATCCATTCATTGAGAAGCATCCCCAAGACAACATCTTCATGAGAGCCCTCTATCTAGCCACCTGTTAGCGATAATTCTTGTCATGGGTTCGAGAGCATTCAGGTCTGCAAGTTGCACAAAATGCTTAAGCGCAGCACGGGAGAATCCCTGTTTTTTCCAAGTAGCAGGTCAAGCGAGCGGGCAAAGTGTCGTCGGCAACATCCAAGGTCTATTTTGCGAAGCAGATCAACGGTCGGTGGGTAATTGCACTCAGCCAAGTCACGCCAAGTATAGCGCAGAAGTTTTCAAAGAGGAGAACGGTTAGAAGTATCCGTGGAAAACTCGCGAAGTAGCAAGGGCCGTTGATCGTGATCAGTTGATGCGTGGGTTCATTTCTTGAACTCGGGGTTCGTGAGTTCGGAGGGTGGACCATATCCTTTGGTTGCGCGAGATCGCGAGTCGCGAGAATTGTGGAAAGGAAAAGATCCATCGCCTCTCGGGATTTCGCTAAGGGAGAGTGCCAAGGTTCGACACTCCAACTCGCGAGGTCGCGAGTTGCGAGAGGCGCCAGCACTTAATCCTTAGCCGACGGTTACGTGTGGAAGGCACCGGTAGTAAAAATAGCTACACAGTATTGTCGAGAAGATCTCGATCGTCCATCCAGAGGGACACGTGGTGCGTGATTAGGCTCCTTGCCTCCTCGCCCCTCGTAACTTTGAAGATCGAGGACTAGCCTCCTCCCAGCCGCGAGGCGTGAAGTGCCAAGGGAATCCAGGGCTTGGGCCCACAGTATTGTCGAGAAGATCTCAGTCGTCCATCCAGAGGGACACGTGGTGCGCGATTAGACTCCTCGCCCCTCGCAACTTTGAAGATCGAGGACCAGCCTCCTCCCAGCCACGAGACGCGAAGTGCCGAGGGCATCCAGGGCTTGGGCCCACAGTATTTCCGAGAAGATCTCAGCCATCCATCCAGAGGGACACGTGGTGCACGATTAGGCTCCTCGCCTCCTCGCCCCTCGCAACTTTGAAGATCGAGGACCAGCCTCCTCCGAGCCGCGAGACGCAAACTGCCGAGGGCATCCAGGGCTTGGGCCCACAGTCTTGCTGAGAAGATCTCAGCCGTCCATTCAGAGGGACATGTGGTGTGCGATTAGGCTCCTCGCCTCCTCGCCGCTCGCAACTTTGAAGATCGAGGATTAACTCTTTCCATTCGCGAATGCCGAAAGTGCTTTGGGAATAAGCACGGGGTCACAACCCATAGTCACTTGGGAAAGAAAGGAACTGTGCTAAAAGGGTCTAGAGGCGCCGAGTCCAGTCACCGAAAGGATCGTCTCGATCTCCAGGTACCATCTGATACGATCCCGCTCCCGGCCTTCGCTTGGAGTAAATAAAGGCGAGAAGGGGTGGGTGAAACCTCTCCTCATGCATTAAGTATAAGGTATGGAAGGTCTGGCAAGCGGTCCACTCGAGAGGGTCTTGTGTACCCAGTTCTTCAAAAACACCATGCCAAAGTCTTCAACTCGACAGAGAAGTCTGTGCACGTTAGCCCAACACTTAATGGCTCATCTACCCTCCTTACAGGAGCCATGCGCAGTTAAGGTGGCGCTTGAAGAAGGATTTCAGTACGAGTTTGACTAAAAAGACACCGAGCCTTGGATGACTGGGTGCGCCTCTATGAGGTGAATTTTCTTGAGTATATAGACTCAGTTGTTGTATTTTGTAAGCATCGATGGTTGAGCAGAGCTCCCGGTTGTAAACTTTGATGAAGCATTGTTACTTTGGTTATGTATAGACTTTTGAGACTTCTTACCTTATGAATGCCAGTTTCTTTTACGTCTTTGTTATACTGTGTTAGAACAGCTCAGAATTGTAGGATCCAGTCGAGTTGTAGCTGTTATAGGATGATGTATGTTGGATCACTGTAATAGTTACGTTGTCTCTAATCAGTTCTTGTTATTTTCTCAGCGTTGAGTGACTTGGAATTAGAGGATCCAGTCAAGTCCCTTTTTAAGTTTCTTGAGACCCTGAACCAAGAGGATCTTGTATTCAGGGTCTTTCTTCTGCAAAGTTGTTTGTTCACCTTCCTTACCAAGTCTTCCACCTACTCATCTTTTAATCAACCCACTGGCTGAAGTTAGATCAAGACCTCCTTCGTCCCATACATGCTAGACTCGGTCCCTGAGTTAGAGTGATATCTCATCTAGTCTTTATCTCCATTCGGTCACCCCTTTATAAACAAATCGTGACATTAAACTGATGGGTGTCAGGCTCTGCTCCTGCAAGCAATCCAGGAGTGACTTCCGACGCTAACACCACCCATAGCACAAAGAAAAAGACAAAAATATCCAACAGAATTTTACTTCAAATGCTAAGGTATTTCTCTCCCAATCCAACCATGAGTATAAATGAGGAAGTGTATCTATGTTTATAGAGTGATGCTCAACTTTATTTATAATAAAATAATAATATTTCACAAGCTACCCTAAAATTTGTCTTATGGAAGAGTAAAATACACTCTTCTCTCACTAACTAATCTAAAATACATTAAAAAACAAGTGGTCAAGCCACATGTACAATGATCAAGTGAAGCAAGCCCCTAAGAGAAGAACATCTCCCTTGATGAAGGAAAAAGGTGTCTCGAAAGTGCAATGTTCAGCCTCCAAAGGCCCGCCTAAATATGTATCCTCCACAAAGTCTTCAAAACATGGAAGAAAAACACTCTAAGCTTCCTTCAAAGTGGACCTATGGGCCTCTAAGGTGAACAAAGAATCAAATTATGAACCAAACCATTCCAAATCCACACTGTGAACCATGTATGAGGGTGACAATTGTCTCCAAATATGCCATATAGGGTTCTTACATCCCCTCCAAGTGGATGTTGTGGCTCCGAGGATGTACAAGGTTCATCAAGTATTGAATGTAAACCCCAAGAGTGGACAACTTCTTCAAAATTATCTCCAACAAGAATGCCATCAAATTCTATATTTGCTTCTAGCCAAGAAGTATGTTGTCCATGTCTCCATCTGGAATTCCTTTTCTTGGACTCACATGGAATTTACATCATCTTACAGTGATTTCTTCAATCATTATATTTGTTTCCCTTATAGAAAATGTCTACGTCCAATGAAAATTATATGTGTCCTCACAAGAACAATATTTTTTTATCAAGAAATACAGACCCTTCCATGGTGCCAGACTGATATATGCTTTTTGAGACACCAAATTGAGTTAACACTGCAAGCAGACGTAATGTACATGAATCAACTAGATCATGGTCAGTCTCTAATATGGCACAACATCCATCAACTTTCCAGAAATTCATGATAAATTGCTTCACTAATAAATGGATTGTATTTATGCACTCATAACAACACTGTGGGCTTGAAGATTTGAAGAGTTTTTGGGAATAACTTGTTTTTATTTAAATAAGAAACTGAAAAAATATTTAATTCACTTCGCAACGCCCAACCATGTTAATATCGGTTATACTTGAAATCTTAACTTTGGACTTTCCTCGACACATGGTGAAGGATATACTATATGAACGCAGGAATTGGTTTCCAAGCTTTATTTGGCATATGCCCAACTATTAACCATGTCCTCCAGAGAAACTGCTTATGCCAATAGAGGGAGAATTTAGTATTTATCTTTTCAATTTTTAACCTTCATTTTGATTTTTGTAAAAGCTCCAAAACCTTTCTTATATCACATGAAAATTCCTTCCCAGTATAATATAAACCCTTAAAGGCATGCAATCCCACAACAACCAAACATCTCACTACATAAGAGGTTGGCATACCCTTATGTTCAACATTATTGTCTCTTGATGCACCTTTTGATGAGTCATTTGTATGAACACAAGAAATACATGGACACCCTTTCCAAGGCCCATCTGTGGTTGCACATGGACCTTCATTCAACTTTGATGTCACCCAACAAAGTTTAGCAAATTGTGGATAGTGAATAAGTTTTTAATCGGATGCTGCAATAGCTAGTTGCAAGGCTACTCTTTCTTTTCCAGATCCACAGCGATAAGGCCTATGCAACATTTAACTTGGCCATTATTGCTTCCAATCATGTCTATCTTTCATATTTAAGTGTCGTGACTCAATGTTTGAAAGAACAAGGTTATCCTAAGCACCTACTAAATGACATTGACTTATTTATGAAAACCACCAATATCTTCCTCAGAAGAGAGGCTCGTTAATTCAGTGAGGCATCTCTAAGGACATGCCTTCTGAGCCGGATTATTTTCGGCACGAAGTGAGAGCAGAGATATAATAAAGAAATGTACAAAGATATCTTGGATATCCAATAATATAACATAAATATATCAGAGATGCAACCATAAACACAAAGATACAGTAATACACAATTTCTATTAATGAGTGAAATGTACAAAGACTATAAAAATACAAAGTGAAAGACTCGATGGAATGGTGGTAGCTTATCTCTGAGAAGAGATGTGACATCTACCCACATTCACAAGAAGATGATCGTTACAATGAGGCTCCAAAGGCCTTTTTAACATAAGTAAAATCCAAAACCCTAACCCTAGAAGATGAAAAACCAAAAGGTTTGTGGGCCTCGATGGGGGTAGTTGATACGTCAACTTCTTGGGGGCGTAACCTTTGCATACAATCTTCGTTTGGAGTGCTCGATACACCATTAGAAAGGTCTAACCGAGATGAACAAATTTTAACTGGCCCATGCTAGTGCCTTTGGTAATCGCCTGGGCCCCAAATCCCCAAAAAACATTGTGTAGGGCCTCAAAATGGCCCCATAAGTTTGGAACCGGAAAAACTGCCAAAGTGGAAAATTGTTTTTCAAGCTAGTGGAATAGGTGGGTGGCTGCCAATATTCACCCGAATCAATCCTCCCTCCTTAGGAAGCAACGATCTCCATTGTGTTGAGTTCTGAGGGGATAGTGGGAAGTGTTTATTGAATCTGAACCTTGATGAGCTACTTGCCTTGTTGGAGAAATTGTGTTGCTTAGCTTGTTGAAGGTTGTCACGAACTTGTGGCTAGAAGGGTTGGACCTTTTTAACCATTCTGGCTGCATGTGCTTGAATGTGTGGTCTTCCAACAGAATAAAGGAGAGACAATCAAGACTCCAGGTCTCCTACAACCATTAGCTATACCAAGTCAACATTAGGAAGAAGTTTCAATGGATTTTAGTATAGGTTTTACCCAAATCTGAAGGAAATGTTGTTGTCATGGTAGTAGTTGATTGATTGAAAAAGTATGCCCAATTATTATATCTTTCTCACCCGTTTAAAGAAAGTACAGTAGCCACAACATTCATTGAAACAATTCAAAATCTACATGGAGCCCCCAAGATTATTGTAAGTGACAGAGATCCAATTTTCAATGGAAATTTTTCGACTGGATTATTTTCTTGTTTGGGTACTCAATTGGCTCACAACTCATCTTACCATCTACAATCCAATGGGTAGACTGAGATTGTGAATAAATGTCTAAAAGAATATCTTTGTTGCTTTGCATTTGATAAACATACACAATGGGTTAAGTGGTTTGTCTTTTGAAGAATGGTGGTGCAACACATCCTTCCATACTTCATAAAAAAATATCCCCATTTATGGCACTTTATGGATATCATCCTCCATCCATCACATCTCCCTTGAAAGGGACTACAAGGGTTCAAGTAGTGGAGGACCACATAGGGCACCAAGAAGAGGTTCTCAAACTATTGAAGGAAAACAAGCATATCAACATCATAGTTAAAGGGAATTTGAAGTGAGGGATTGAGTATTTCTAAGGCTACAACCATATAAACAGATGTCCCTCAAGAAACAAAAGAAGACAATAATTTAACACCCAAATAGTATGGACCATATAAGATTTTTTAAAGGATTGGAAGTATGGCTTACAAATTGGAGTTGTTTCCATCTTCACGTGTACATCCAATCTTCCATGTTTCTTGCTTAAAGAAGGTAACTAACAACAATATCACAATATAAAATATTTTACTAGAGATTAATGAAGAAGAAAAAATCATACTAGAACCAAAACAATGCTTGAAACAAGGATTAAGCAGCTGATAACTCGAGCAATTACTGAGTACCTCATCAAATGAAAGAACCTACCAATGGAAGAGGTGACATTAGAAGATGAGTTCTTCATGCATAAACACTTGCAATTAGTCAAGTGTTGAGGACAACACTTTTTTGAAGGGGAGGGGCATGTTAATCCCTAGACAAAGCCCCATGTTAAGTATAAAACCCCTTTTTAAGCCCTAGATATTGAATTATTACATTTCTAGTGTTATATTTGTATGTAGGCTAGAACCCTTCATTGTACCCTTTGACTCCTGTATATATAGCAAGGAGACATTGACTTAAGATCATCATATCTCATCTTGTACATTCAATATGTTGTAAAAGGAGGTTTCCCCCTAAAAGTGGATTGTTGTTCATTGATTTTGTATCACTCTATAGGCATTGGTTCATAACAACATAGGCATTTGTTTGATTTTTTGTATCCTTTCCAAAACCCCAAGTAGATGATTTTTCTAGATTCTGCACAAGATCCAAAGTCATCCCCTCCACACCTACCACCCTTAGTCTAACGAAACATGATAATCAATTGATTCCTATCTATTTATGTGTTACTGCTTTGTTGTTTATGCCTCCTTTTATGTGATATGCTACATAAAAAAATAGGTAAACAGATACTAATAGGAGTGTAATTTTGAGATCCATTAACTCTATTGTTTTTCAAAACTTAATAACCATGAGGATGCCATTTCCAATGTCGACAATACTTTTGTAAACTAAAACAAATTATTTCAAAATACTAATAAATGAAATGATTTTAGGGTTAATACCATTCAGGGTCTAGCAAACCCATATGATATGAGAACTCAAAAATAGAAACACTTAATACTCAACATTGAAATACCTAAAGTTGTATCCCTAGAAGCAATAGTCTAGCTCAACCTGTATTGTATTCCAAAACTCATAAACAAATCATTACTCAACCCTTATGGTAGAAATTGTCGATGGTCACACTTCAAATAGATTCAAAGACAATATAAATAAATAAACTTTCATATATCTTTCTAATAGAGGTTGGTGAGGACGTCAAGAGCGCCAAGCTTAGCCTAGAAACCATGAATGAGCTCACATTCTCTAGTTTGGGAAACCAATTACCTAAAATCCTCCAGTAAAAGCACCACATCCACAAACCCTGCATCATAGCTAGCATTCCCAATCATATCTCTAAGAAAACATAGCACCAAGTGGCCTTATTTTTAGAAATACATATGATGAGATATATCTCTTTTGCACACTATCAAATGTGGCATCAATGAAATCCTTTGTGGCTCATAGATTCAAACTTTGTCTACTTACACTTGTCACTTCCAGTGAAGTTGGATGGAAAAGTGTTACATCTTCATAGAATTTGTAGCAACTGATTTAAAGGTCTACAAGTCATTTAAAACCCCTTATATTCAACCAGTGATGGATTCTCAAATGACTTATGCATTTTTTCTATTGTCTAATGGTCGTCCCATATATCTTCTTCTTCATCACTTATTTATTTTATATGTGTTTTATATTATACATTTTCTATATGTTTTATTTTGTCTCGTAACTTGCATTACACAATTTTGTAGTATTTTTATTTGGTGAAAGCTCAAGTTTCTTAAGCTATGCCTTATGGAATGGATGAAGACATTGATAGAGAAGGGGAGCGTAGTAAGAAAATTCTCCCCCATTGCATCAAAGTCTCTTCCCATTTTTTTTCTAATAGTTTCCCATTTGTCCACTAGTTCGCAATGAAGCACTATTTTGAGCTTGTGTCCAGAGTTTTGAGTGATGCAACTGATATGCATCATTGATCAAATCAGAATGGCAGTGTTGCCACCTTAGCAAGCAGTTGCTGATAATTTATAGAAAAGCAAGTGGACAAATGGAAATAATATTAATGGTGAACCTCACCATGAAATTTGACATATGAAGAATTTTTGAGAGGTGAAGGGAAATGTTGCAATATAAGCAACTCTCTCTGCACCAAAAACCTTGATTTCAGTGTGCTCCTTGATGATGCCATGGCCTCCAAGCTTATAAAAAATTGAACATTTTTAGGTCCTCCAACTCTGTAAAAGCTTGAATGCTCGGATGTAGAACAACCAACGCCACACATCTCGGCCTACTCTGCACCAAATCATCGCTCTGCTTGAAATTACGAAGTGGCTTTATGTGACCATAGTGAATATGGAAAAGGCTGCAGAAAAGTGCAGTACTATTGTTTCTACCATGCAAGCAATCAAAATATTGAGATAATGAGTTTCTATCTTTTTCAATCACAATGTGAATGGATTTGTATTCTATGTCCACGAGGGCCCAATGAAGGAAGTGAGATGACTTTTTATATATTTTCATGTTTAAAATATATTATATTTTATATACCATAGATTACGTCTCATTTTGATGGTACTCGTGTTTGAAATTGAATCAAAAATTGGTGCTACCATTCCAAGAAAGCTTGAGAACACAGATATAATAGTTCATATGCTTAGCTTCAAGCATCGATGCTCGAGGAGAAAATTAGTTGAGTTTGGAATGAGAAATGACATAATATTCACTTGTACTTCTAAATAATAAATCCAATGAGAATAGTGTATCGTTAGACTCAATAGAGGTATTTCAAAATTATACTCATAGTGCTAGGCAAATGATTATTTTTCTCTTCCAACTATGGAATCCTACTTGATGTGTCACAATGTATCTACCTTAAACAATAAGGTTTTCAATTGACATAATATAATGGAATTGGAATTTACATAATATATCACATTTTTGAACTATTGTAAGTTAACCAAATATAGATAAAAACAAACAAACACACATAGAGAGACACATTTAATATAAACATTGTTTTATTAAAAAAAAATTACAAAAAATACACCAAATTTAAACATAAACATAAATATTATATATATCTTATTTACATGAAAATAGTGTTCACTACTACATATGACAAAAATTTCCACGTTTTTTTGTTGCTATTGCCACACATATCCGTCATACTTTCCATGAAAGCAAAGACTATTTTTCGTTGCTATATCCACGAACCAGGGATTCGTGGAAACAACGATGAAATTATCCCTCCACGTGGCATCGCCATCAAGATAAGTTTACCTTATAAAGCGTGGCAATTGCGATGAAAGTTTGTTGCAATAGGGACGAAAAACCATGCCAAAGTAAAAAACCTTACCAACAGATTACGACGCAGATGCCATACGTGCGACGGAAAAGTGTGGAAAGTTGCGACGAAAATTCGTGGCAATAGCGACGAAAAGGTTTGGCAGAGAAAAAAGTTACGACATAGATGTTGTATGTGCAACGCAAAACCGTGACAATGTGCGACAAAATTTTGTCTATATTGCCATGCTTAATAAAACACATTCATTGCCTTACGACAAACTATCGTCGATATTGCCACGCTTCCTTAGGTTTTAAAAAAAAAATCTACAGGAGAAGTTGGATGTTGGGATTCCTGATTGACCCATACTCAATATTTTCATGTGTGATTTACCCTTTAAAGGGTTTCTTATGTGAAAAGGGCTTATCAGAGGGGGTTTTGGGACTTATTAGATGTCTTTCTTAGTGGACCAAAAGGGAAACCCAAGGCACCTTGGGATGAAGGGGAAGATAAAATACATTCCCTTGAATGAATGGTTTTAATTGAGATATTGGGGCTCTGAACGAGAGATCAAAAACAATTTGGTAGGGGTATCCCAAGGGGACAATATGGGAGATGTGTTTTTTTTAAATCTATCACTATGCTTGTGAGAGTGGGCCAACCCTTTACTTATCCATTTCAATGCACTCACAACCATTAATCGATATTAATATAGACTGGTCACAATAATTACCTTGAATATCAAATTCAACCTATTAATGTGAAGGGATAATCACAACATGAGGTTAAAGGCATTCACACCCTTTCAACAACTATGTTTGTATCTTTTTGGATGAGGAACTTCCAGCCTTGTGGTTGAGTCATTCCCTTACCAAAAAAATGAAGGTTACTCACACTCATATGAATGAAAGAAATCAAAGTAAACAGTCTACTTAAACATAAATGCGCACTTAAATAAATCAAAGTAATGTCTACTTAAACTTAAACAGTCTACTGTGCACTGTATGTGCAGACTATGCTTCTTTCAATATTGATCATGTAAGTAAACAATCATTGCAGTAAAATAAAGAACATAAACTAGATTATTGGTGCTTAAACATAAATAACTGTAACATTCAAATGAAGCAGGATAACACACAGATCTAACAGATTCCACACAAAACCACAACAAAATTATATCATAAGCCGATAACACCTGACCAGAAGAGCGGGCCCAACTCCCCGATCAGGGCTGTGGTGAACTAACTACCACGAAAACTCAGAAACTCAGAAGAAACTCGATTTTCATTGAATAAAACGAGATTACATAGGTTGCAGTCTTGATACAGGACAACTCCTAGCTAGTTGATTGACTGGATAATCCCTTCTCTATCTCTGTTCGGCCTTTTATACATTTCGTGGAGCACAGAGCGTCCCAAGATTAGGGTAATAACTCTTCCTAAAAATACACAAAGGTTGAACCGATTAACATAACCTAATGTTGGACCATGGAACAGGATAGACATGTTCCATGGTCCAACATTAGGTCCTCTTTTGAAACTTCAACCCGCGGACTGCGTTGCATCCTTGATCGCATGATCTTGCCAAACTGCGTTTTCTCTGTTCCTGCGAGATTTCAGATTTCAGAGATTAGTGATTCGCTTTGGTAAACCCCCAACCAATCTCTAACGTTTTTGAACTAATACACAATGACATAATAGAGTTGCATTCTTACCCTTGTGGTTACACACATCTCCCACAAACTTTAGTCACGTTATCGTCCTCGTGCAGGCCTTTGCTTTCGTAGATCTGGGTTGGAACCTTGATACTAGGCCTGAAGTTCTACTGTGTCATATGCCTCAGCCATATCTGTCCCTGGAAACTTATATTCCCCAGTCAATATTATATCCTTCCACCATTCTCTTTAGACCTCGTAATCAGGTTGATATTGATCAAGTGGCATCCAGATGATGGGGAATGGAAATCTCAAACCTAGCCATCGAACCCCACAAAACCTCATACATGCTATATACTTGGATATTCTTTCCATGGCTCTAAGAAAATTGGGAGCCCCAAATGCTTCTCATTCCCTGATAGCAGGTGGTGATAAGGCCCATCTCTGGTCACAGTTTTCAAGTGCTTCTTCCTTGCAATAGGTCAACTATTTTATGCAAAGATCATCACACCATTGTTGTGTAGTTTCCATATTCTATGGCCAATTTGGAATACGTCTGAAATAGTTATGTTTGTTGATGATCTGTTCAACTTGAAAGTTCTCCATTCTAACCTGAAGGGGTCTGTGTACCTGATTTTCCCCGAAAGAATCAAGTGTATTCTTCCACTTCACCTGGTTAATGGTGTAGGAAAGAAAGGCCCTCAATTGGACATCTCCCACATAAGGAACTGGATTGAATTTTTTATCATCTCTTCGCAGGTAGTTGTGCATGTACAGTTCACACATGAGATGTTGTGTGAGGATGTCATAACTTTTTAAGGTCCTAAGAAACTCCATGGGGTCTTTAATATTATAAACCATCTCCTGGTGAATACATTCCAGACAGAAAAATCAATCTTGTTCATGAAGGAACAGTGCATAGCTGAGAGAAGGGGAGCGGCACATTACTACCTGTTGGGTGATATCATACATCTTTCCTTTGTCATCTCTTAACCTTTGTATCTGTGCCTCCAACTCTGTAATCTTTTCCTTTTGTTTCTCGCCCTTTTTCTTCTCTTCTTACAACTTTTCCTCATAGTCAACAACGACTCTAGCAGCCTACTACCTTATGTCTTTCAATGTCCTTAGGTGCACTGAAGAATGGACAGCTCTTATTCGAAACTAGGCTACAGTTTTCTTCCACTTATGTATCTCAGCTTTCAACAAAACTACCTGAGCTTCAGTTGTCTCTGTCATTGGCTCAGCTTGAGTAGATGTTGTTACTATGGAAGTGTGCAAAATAAGATCAGTCTGAGTGGTTGTTGGTACTGTATAGGTGTGCAAGATAGGCTCGGTCTGAGTAATTACTGTATGCAACACCAACTCAGTTTGGGTAGTTGCCGAAATAGTCTCCTTGACAATTCTCCTCACTGATTCCTTGGAAATTCTTTTGTATCTTCATGCTCGTTTGTTCAGGTGAAGCACCTGCTTCTTTAGCTTGGCATTCTCAATCCTGAATTGTAGAATTTCTCTAAAGGTTGTCGTATAACGGTCCTGAATATGGGTTCTTCTCCTTGCACAAAATTTGACAAATTCCTATTTGACAGGATTTTCTTCAGCCCATCCCCTAGGAGGAACCTCATTTCGAGATTCATTACATGTAGCCTCTATGCCTATCTCTTGTTTAACTCACACTTCTCTTGGAGTAGCAGCACCCAACTCTGGTTTAGGGTTTTCGGGAGAAACACCTAGCTCTGACGCTAGTTCTTGTGTAACAACGTCAGTCATTTCTTGCTCACAAACTGGAGTAGTTGTCGTGTCTTCAAAAATAGGGCTTTCAGGAACGGCTTGTTCTGACGCTGGTTCTTGTGTTACAACGTCAGTCATTACCTGCTCACCGATGGGAGGAATAGCTGCACCATCTTCACAGATAGGAAATTCAGAAAGTTCTGGCGATGGTTCTTGTGTAACAGCGTCAGTTACCTCTTGTTCATAGATTGGAGGAGTAACATCATTCCTCTCCTGCTCATCAGACGAAGGGGTATCGACATTCATCTCATGATCATCTGCGGGCGGAATAACACCGTCTCTTTCTTGTTCATCTACTGAGGTAGTAGCAACATCTCTTTCTTGTTCATCTGCTGAGGGAGTAGCAACACCTCTTTCTTGTTCAGGAAAAGGGTTTGGAGGAATAGAACCCTCTGCTTCCTCTTCATCTAAATCTAGGTTAATGACTTGCCTCATTCCCCCAACTTCTCTAACTTCCACTGATGGTTTCCCTATTTCCTCATCTTTGTCCGAGGCAGATTCCTATGTATCAACACTCGTTCTCTACCCTTCTGAAATAGTTTTGACAACCTCTGCTAACTTTCTCAGCACATCTCTCTCTGCTAGGGTTTCTGCTACTTTTGGGATAAGTTTTGCCAAGTCCTCTTCTGAGAGTCTTATGAACTACGACCAACTCACAGGGCTTTGCTCTAGTGCATGCATGACTAGTAGCTTAACAAGGCCATGATTTGTGAGAGTTTTGAGTGGTTGGCGTGAGCGCTGAGCTGCTCGCACCATCCGCTGAACGTTATTACACAGAAAATAGGGCATGTTTATGCATTGTTGGAAACGCAGATATGTGAGCAATTTGAGATGATATTTGTAAATGGTAGAGGGGCTGCCTTCACATGTCACATACCTTATGATGAACAGTGCTACCTCTTCCCATGGAGGCAGCAGAGAAGTCTGTTCGTATCCTTTCCCTTTCTGCTTTACTTCTTCGCCTTCACGCAGAAACAACTCTGGAAATTCTGGGAGTGGTGTTTTCCAGACAAACCATCATTGACCGGATATTGGCAACCCACTAGATGTTGCAATGGTTTCCTCTGTGACTCTGATTTTTAATCCACAGACCGTGGAGGAGTGGCCGTCCAAATTTTGGGTGAATTATGTTGTAATGTCTGCATTGAATCCCTGTAACCTCTCGAAATACACGTCCCAACCTACATTCTAGAAAATTTGCCAGACTTCTAGACTTTGATGGACTTGTGTAGTATTTTCTAGCTCATTCCTTACTGCTCCACCACCCATTCTGTTTCGTCGACTGTGCCTGCTCGAGGAGTACCTGCGACCAGTTCATGAGAAACGACAGGCAAAACAATTTTGTGGAAAATGTGTTGTGGAAAGAGTCGTGGATTTTTTTTTATTTTAAAAAATTAAATGATGCGGCAGGTAAGTGATGATGACGATATGACAGTGAATTTAATAACTTGTTGGATGATTAACAGTTTGGCAGGTGTGTCCAATTCCTATGTGTACAACGACATTGGAAATTTTTAAGTAATGATTGTGAAATCGTTTGATTAAGGAGGGTAATCATGACTCTTTGGGAAAAGACATAAAATCTCCCCCAAACTTAAAGTTAAGACCGTCCTCGAGCGCGAATGCCTATGCCATGTGTAATATTACCCAAATCCGTTAAAGTTGGTTGAGGACGTACCTGGTGACTCACCTGTTATGGAGAAGCATCATCGCAGGAATAACGTCGTCTGCAGTCGCGGAATATGACAACGTCGATTCGAGCAGCGACATCGGAAGTGGTGGCAGCTAAAATATCGGTATCCATGTTGGCGGGAGTGTAGACGAGTAACTGCAACCATAGTAGCAGTGGTAGGAGTAGCGGAAACTAGAGAGTAGTGGCGACTGGAGTAGCGACAACCAAAGAGTAGCGACGACTAGAGTGGCAGCACCTCGAAGTAACGACATCTGGTACAGCAACAATTTTAAAGTAACGACATTCGGAGTAGCAATGACTAGAGTAGCGGCAACCGGAGTAGCGAAAATAGCAGTAACGACATCTCGTACAATGACGATTTTCAAGTAGTGGCATCGGGAGTAGCGACAGTTGTAGTAACAACATCTCGTACAACAACAATTTTGAAGTAACGACACCCGGAGTAGCGGTAGCTGCAGTAACAACATCTCGTACAACAACGATTTTGAAGTAATGACACCTGGACTAGCGGCAACCGGAGTAGCGGAAACAGGAGTAGCGACAACTACAGTAACAACATCTCATACAACAACGATTTTGAAGTAACGACACCCGAAGTAGCAACAACCAGAGTAACGAAAACTGCAATAACGACACCCAGAGTAGCGGTAGCTGCAGTAACAACATCTCGTACAACGACGATTTTGAAGTAACAACACCGGAGTACCAAATTGGGTCCACTTGTTGATCTAGTGGTACTTGGTGAACCAATCACACATTTTCCCCATTTTCAAATTGGCAAAATGGAATTTTATCTCGATTGTGTGAATATTTATGCTTACTTTGAGTTCATTGACATAGTAGATGACAAATATCCATACCTAGTGTGGGGGTAAATATATGCACTATAAATTCCCAACATTAAATTGTCAACCAGGGAGTCGTAGACTTAGAGGTGCAAGCACATGAAATGCAGGATTGGATCCTAGTCTAGCCTATTCTAAAGCCAACAAACACACTTCAAAATGGAATGAATGAAAGCAAAGATGGGATTAAAATCAAAGTGCAGGAATCCAAAATACAAGAAATGAGATCAAGTGCGGGAAATAACAAGTAAGGCAAACCAGACAATCTAAAAGTAAATGCGGAATTTATCCAAACTAGCATTCAAATCAGTCAGCGGGATGAGGTTACTCAAACCCTCATGTATGTGTGCTACTAACCTAAAGTAGAATTTACCAGTTTTAAGAGAAAATCTACCAAACTCCTAATTAACCCGATCTAGAGAAAATTATGTAACATAAATACTTCAAAGAAACACGCTTCAAAGATTGGTCCTCAAGAAAATATACACCTGGGAATGAAAGCGAAGTCAAAGTGGAGATATGGAATTAGTTTTGTTTATATGTGAAAATGAATGTGCGAGTACAAGATTAATTTTGTTTTATTTACAAGATTAATGAATGTGTCGGTATGAAATAAGTTTGGTTCTTTGTACAAGAATGAGATGGCTTCTCATGGATAATCCAATTAACATTGCATTTACACTCATAAACAAATCAATGCATAAACTAAAAAAAACAATACATATAACAATGTAACTCTTAAAACATGAATAGTAGATACAAATATATAACAAAACACAATAGATTGACAAAATATTATTCAAAACATAATAGACAAACATATAATATATAACATATCATAACAAACAAGCATACAATAAAACAATTGAGATTGCACACAATAATAATAAATAACAACAAAACAACATATGTATGATGACACACGTAACTCACATCACTATAACATACTAATCATAACATAGCTTCTATTATAACACATTAACATAACCTACATTACAATAATACAATATTAACACAATATATAACACAACCTTCATATAACACAATGTAACCATTATATGCAGTGAATGTAACAATGCATTATACAATCTATATGTTATGCATGTACAGGGATAAATAACACAATTTATAAATGAAACAAACAACACAGTAATAAAACTACGTATGTGTATGACACAGATGAATATTTACGAAATTATTTGCAGTGCTACAGGAATACCAATCAGTGAAATGAAGGCGTTGTATATTGGAGCGATCCACACATTCTTTGCAGCGTGAAGGGAGCGGATTGAAGAAATAGCAGAGTCGGGAATTAGTGAACAAAAACAGGAAATTAGCAAAAGAAAACCAAATAAAAACATTTGTAATGAAATTAAATAAAATTACAAAGCAGGAACATCACCTGGGTCGAGGGGCCCTTCTCGACCTGGGCAACGTGCTTGGAAACTAACTCAGACCGAAGAAATAACTCAGACCGAAGAAATGCTCAAAATTCCAATAACAATAATATGTCCTTCATTGAAATCAAAGAAAACTTAGATTAGAAAATGATAGCACTATGTTCTCTTCAACACATCTGATTACATAATAACAATAGTGATCTTTTACGTAATGAGAAATCTCCCCCATTTGATGTACACTTATGTCTTTTATATTATTACAAAATAGAGGAAAAGATTGCTAAAGGGATAGCATCAAATCCCTTGGAAATATGGCTTCATACTATAAAAAAATACATTCAAATACTTTTGTTATGATTCCCGATCATTTTCAATTGAAATCTGTCATTTTCCTTATCTAATTTGCATTGGATATGACTTGGAGTTGGTTTAATAAATCTGGGCGCATCATTTTATAAATCTCGGCATTTTGTTCACGATGATTTTAAATCTAGACACATCCTGAAATTTGTGTAAATGCCAATTAAAGAACCAGCAATAACTCTTCAATCGTTCATTTGTTTGGAAAAGGGTTGACATGAGACCCAATTGTCCATGCTAGAAACAAAACCCATGTTCCCGATTATCCAAATATATCTTCATGTGCACGAAAATTGAGGGTGAACTTGACTGGCTAGAACTTTTACTGATTTGTCTGAATTATCCCCCCTAAGCTAGAGGTCCACACGTGCAACCTGGGTGGATTTTGGCACATGATTCTGCATGTTGAAGTCACTGTGGAGAAAACCCATGTTTCTGAATTTTTCCAAAAAGCACGCGAATATGCTAAACAATGATTAGTACCAGAATGAGAGTGTTGAGCGGGAATGCTGAACTGCAGTAATGGTACAAGAATGTTGATCGTGCTAGTACAAGAATCACACTTCACAAACCATCATAAGTAAATCATGATATAATCCTCTTTTAACCACTAAAAAGATAGAAAAGACGATGTATTAACCACACTAGATAAAATGAAGAATGATGGCGTTTAATTAGGGTTTATAGTGTGTATTGACAAAGAAATGTGGGAAAAGGTGTAATAATGAATGTTTTTGTACAACGGAAAACATGGCAAAAATGGAGCTCAACACCTGGTATTGTAATGGATTGATTGGGAATTTGATAATGATTTCATTTGTTAAGAAGGGTTATTGGATGGTATATCCATTGGATCTAATGTAGGGAAATACATTTGTTAAATAGATAGAAGAAGTATTGGATGAATAAGATAGTTGGAAGACTACATTAATCTCACCATAGGATAGTTGGAAGATTACATTAATCCAACTGCTAGTGGAAAGTTGAGTTGGAGAATAGTATTCTCCTATGTCATTTATTCCAAAGTTTCCATTAATTTTGGGCCGCCTAGGGAGTATGAGAATTAATTGACACAAATATGCACACTACCAAATTCCATTAAGTGGATTCATCTAGAGATTAAATATCCACTAGTGTTTAATGGCACAAATAATGTTTAGTGTTCAAGTATTATCTTCTGGACCAGTCCTTCAAGTTGTCCATTGATAATTTAGTGGTCACATTTTCGGTTAACAATACAATGTTGGAAGGTTGATTCTATTGATATTTGCTACTATTTTAGGAGTTTGATTTTGAAGTGGTGGTTACACTAGGTAAATAAAATGTGGGACCTAATCACCTCTCGAAAATCCACAATTGGAACAAAGTTGGGATAGCTCATAAAGTGTTGAATGTAGATATCTTTTGCATGGAAGTAGTTCTTGATTTCTTCACTGATATTTCCAACTTCAAATATAAATCTACATGTGTAATGATCCCAAGCCATTATGCCAGGATCATCACGGTTTTGGGTGTTTTTTAAAATTTTTCTGAGTGAGGTATTTCGTCAAAAACTTTGTTGATCTATTTGTTTACTTGTGTTTACTTGTTGAATGGCCTCTTGATTTCGGCCTTAGGGTTTACTGATGTGTTTATATGAATGTTTGAAACAAATAACAAGAAGAGACAACCATGGAACATACCTCAACCATATGCAATATGATAGACAAGCCAAAACATCTCAAATTGCTTTTATTCATGAAATAGAGAAACCTGCTACAATGAAGATGCCGATCTAGAATGCTCAACAGATGGCCAAGAAGATAGACAATAGAGCTGCTAAAAAATTCTCCCGACAATACAAAATAAGCCTCCAAAGGCTGGATAAGAGATGAAGACCAATGCTACGTCCTGCTGGATAGCTGAAGCTCCTCAACAATTCGGCCCTGGTGCCAAAGATGTCCAATCACCTCAAGAAAGATGCCATACAGTAGATCGGATGATGGCAAGAACAACCCATGTGCCCGCATCTCCAAGATCCCTCTCAAACCCTGTAGATCTGAACTCCTCCACTGAATGGTGCACCCCACTGGATGACTGAAACCCTAATAATTCGGCCTCTCTCCTAGAGACCTCCAACAACTCCACCAATCCACTAGAATGATAGATCGGGGCATGACAATGAATACCCAAGTGCTCAAATCATCAAAATACCTGCTAGATCCTTAGATCTAGCTACCCTCCAAATAATGGTGCGCCCTCCTCTTGGGAAATCGTCCCACTCTCAATACAAATCAATCCTCCATTGAAAGACTCCGGAAACCCACCAAGAATGATGCCAAGACACCTGGAAGGAAAACCCAATACCTGGAATTCCCAAAATCGCTTCTCCTCAACTAGAATGAATCTCTCTCCAAGAATGGTGCGCCCCCCTTGCTAGAAACCCTAGCTGAGACGTCCCCCTTCTCTTCCTGTGCCCGAGGCTGGTGTAGAACCCTCCTGCACTAATGTAGATCTGAATAGAATGGTGTGGGAGAGTATTGCATCTCCGAGACCAATCTTGGGACAAGCTAGGTGGAATATTTCACCACTGAATCGTCCTCTAGGGTTTGTTAAGTCAAAACCCTCAAAACCCCCAATGTTGGGATCACTAGCTAGAAGCTAGATATCAAATGATAATCATACCTGAGTGTGTGGCTCTCTGGCGCAACCTGGGTCGTCATGTAGTGAAACATCCTGCTAACCAAGTGAAATCCTGGATCCCATGGAAAACTTGGAAGTTTATCACTTCCAGTCTCTGCTAGCTGCTCCTGTGTCAGACTAATCACTGTCGGAAGCCCTCTATGCTCATCTGTCGTCACCTGGTCTATGATGCTCACCATCACACACCAAGTCTCATCTGTCTGTCTAAAGCGGTCCACCTCTGACCTGTTGTATGCCGTAAAAGTACTCCTGTCATGTAGTCTCAACCTACTCACTCTCCATGCCCTCAACCACAGCCTATCCCTCCTCATGTTGTTGTCTATGATAAAAGTGTCACGACAGGCTAATAGAAACATCTGCAACTGACTGTAGGACTGAGAGGTGTCACATGCTTTGGTCAATCCCAAGGATGCGACCAAAATCTCATCCATCGGTATCCATGATAGATGCTCTCCTGTGGTCATCACCGAATCCCAACCATCTAGTACAACCAAAAGTAACCCCTCCCACTGCTGGTCAACCAATCTCCATCTCTCATCTCCCATGCAACCGCTGAAATGGTGAAGGTGATTTCCCACAACTATGTGCTGTTGCAGAGGATTGACCTCTACATACTCCCCTAAGTGTGTCTCCTCCCTACAAGGCACTATAACCCTCTGAATGCCACCATACATCTCGGCATGACTCTATGAACTATCCCTCATCACCGTATGCTCTATAATACTCATGTCGTCTCTTGCAGACTCATGTTGCATCGTAGATCCAGGGTGATTTGCTGGATCAACCTCTACATGGAGGTCAACTGCTCTAGGAACACAAATGGAAGTGTCCTCCATCAACTGGTGCTTCTCTGCTAGACCACCAACATTCTCTAACCATGTGACTGAGGGATATATCAGAGTGTCCACCAGGATAGATGAAGTGGATCTCTAACGGATCTCCTCAAGAAGCTCATATGATCTAGGCTCTGATTCTTGAATGGTTGTTTGTGTGCCTCTCAAGAATCCTCGAGTGCTCTCCAACTCTTGAGTGAGTCGGTCTACCTCCAACTCCTGCCCCCTCAAGGCCCTGTGATACAAATCGCCAATCCTCAGTAGGTAGTCCCTGTCTGTCAACAACTGCTGGTAGTCATTCCTCATCATAGACACTCTCTTCCTGAGAGTGTGAAAATCATCCATGGAAAATCCTCCATCTGAGCTACCATGTGCCACTGATGCTCTCCAATAGTAATCTGTCATCACTACATGCATGTCATCAATACGTCTAGTGGCTGCCATGATCATAGCCTCACTAACTCTCAACTGTGCTGCTAAGTGGTGTGACTCCTGATCACGGTCATGTTGAGGTGCCATCTCAGACCCCTCACTGCTAGTGTCAACTCTGGAATCCCCAAAAACACCCTCTGCATAAGATGACGTGATGAACTGTCCACTGTCTACTGTGTTGTTGGGTGCTCCTGTATGCCACTGCACCCCATCACTAGATGTTATCTCCCCCTGAATCACATTGTATCCTGTATGAGCAGCCATATCCTCCTGTGCACTCAACCTGCTACTATCCTCTGCACCTGGATCCCATATAGTTGTGTCTAGACACATGCTATGGTCATCCTGAATACTAAAGAGTGCATCCTCATCAATGCAAGCCGATTCTGGAAGTAAGTTCTCCATCAACCTATCAGCCTCTGCAATTTGCTCAACCAATGGAGTCTCCAATAGCTGTGACTCCATCTCCTCTGGCTGACCTGTATGTGTGAGGTCAACTGCATGTACGTCCTGTACCTCCTCCTGGATCTGTGGGTCTACCTGTCCATGGTGTGCATCCCTCACACTAGGCTCATCCATCATACCTGATGTGCCACTGATCTCCTCATGTGACGTGGCTATCATAGGTGTCTGAACAGGTGACAGATGTGTCACGGTGCCCATAGGAAGCTCATCATCTCTAGGTGCTAACACGTGTGACTCCCCACTAGTATCACCACTCCGCTGAGACGTAAAGACATCAATGGTATGTGATATGTCTGCTGATACACTGGTGCTATCATCCTGTCCATCCAGTTGCCTATCCACTACACAAGGGTCATCATCTTCCTCAAGCGTGCAAGTATCAGTAGCCTCTGTGCAAGAGTCATCATCACTATCCTCTGAGGTAGAGTCACTATCACTAGCTTATGTGCAAGAGTCACTGTCATCATCTGATTTCTCTAAATCAACATCTATCGCTCCATCCACACACAGCCCATCATCATTGTCATGGTGTGCCTCAATAGTGTGCTTCTTACCCTTACCCCTACACCTATGATCTGGTTCCCAAGGCACCTTGCAACTGTAGCAAAACTGCGTGCTCCTAATGGGTGTGGGGTTTCTCTGTGCTTCCTTCCATCTAGCTGTCATAGCTTTGTTTTCTTCTGCTATGTCGACCCAATGTGTAACCTCATCTTTGCTCCAACTAGGATTTTTATAGGATACAAAATGATGGAATGTCATTAGACCTCTGAGATTCTCATTGAGGGTTTGATATTCCCTATCACAATCAACAATCCCTCTAGTAAAGTCCAAAACATCCATAGATTTGTTTTCCTCTGCCATGTTGACCCAATATGGAACCTCCTCTTTGCTCCACCTAGGATTTTTTATAGATAAAAACTGTTGGAATGTCAATTGAGCCCTAGTTTCCTCCCCAAGGGCGTAATATTCCCCTTTACAAAACATACTCTCTCTAGAAAGCTAAAACAAATCCATATCTCCTTATGGAAGACCCTCAGGTTGGCAGGAGTTTAAGCTCTGATACCACTGTAATGATCCCAAGCCATTATGCCAGGATCATCACGGTTTTGGGTGTCTTTTAAACTTTTTCTGAGTGAGGTATTTCGTCAAACACTTTGTTGATCTATTTGTTTACTTGTGTTTACTTGTTGAATGGCCTCTTGATTTCGGCCTTAGGGTTTACCGATGTTTTTATATGAATGTTTGCAACAAATAACAAAAAGAGACAACCATGGAACATACCTCAACCATATGCAATATGATAGACAAGCCAAAACATCTCAAACTACTTTTATTCATGAAATAGAGAAACCTGCTACAATGAAGATGCCGATCTGGAATGCTCAATAGATGGCCAAGAAGATAGACAATAGAACTGCTACAAAATGCTCCCGAAAATACAAAATAAGCCTCCAAAGGTTGGATAAGAGATGAAGACCAATGCTACGTCCTGCTGGATAGCTGAAGCTCCTCAACAATTCGGCCCTGGTGCCAAAGATGTCCAATCACCTCAAGAAAAATGCCAAATAGTAGATCGAGTGATGGAAAGAACAACCCAGGTGCCCAAATCTCCAAGATCCCTCTCAAACCCTGTAGATCTGAACTCCTCCACTGAATGGTGCGCCCCACTGGATGATTGAAACCCTAATAATTCAGCCTCTCTCCTAGAGACCTCCAACAACTCCACCAATCCACTAGAATGATAGATCAGGGCATGACAATGAATACCCAAGTGTTCAAATCATCAAAATACCTGCTAGATCCTTAGAGCTAGCTACCCTCCAAATAATGGTGCGCCCTCCTCTTGGGAAATTGTCCCACTCTCAATACAAATCAATCCTCCACTGAAAGACTCCGGAAACCCACCAAGAATGATGCCAAGACACCTGCAAGGAAAACCCAATACCTGGAATTCCCAAAATCTCTTCTCCTCAGCTAGAACGAATCTCTCTCCAAGAATGGTCCGCCCCCCTTGTTGGAAACGCTAGCTGGGACGTCCCCCTTCTCTTCCAGTGCCTGTGGCTAGTGTAGAACCCTCCTGCACTGATGTAGATCTAACTAGAATGGTGTGGGAGAGTATTGCATCTCCGAGACCAAGCTTGGGACAAGCTAGGTGGAATCTTTCACCACCGAATCGTCCTCTAGGTTTTGTTAAGTCAAAACCCTCAAAACCCCCAATGTTGGGCTCACTAGCTAGAAGCCAGATATCAAATTATAATCATACCTGAATGATAGAGTAGAGGCCCTTGCCTTCCTTTTATACTTTTTGGATCACCTTGTCCCTCCAAAGTGACTGTCATTTTATTAATATTTAATTAATTA